>VZQC01008903.1:0-62060 GCA_009823505.1 Rhizomys pruinosus
TAAACAGTTTTAGTAATAATGGTTGTAAGGCCTTTTTGAAATGTTTTATGAAATCTGGCTTGTGAAACCGTCCTGGGCCTGGGCTTTTGTTACTTGGAGCTTTCTTACTACATCCTCTATTTCTTCATATGTTATGGGTCCGTTTAAGCTGCTGATCTCTTATTGGCCGAGCTTTGGTGATTCCCAGGGTTTCAGATATTCAGCCATTTTCTCTAGGTGTTCAAACTTGGTAGAATATAGTTTCTTGTAATATTCCCATATGAATTTCTTGATCTTTTCCTTGTCCCTTGTTGTAATGTTTCCCTTTTAATCACAGATTGTATTGATTTGGAGTTGTCCTTCTTTCTTTTTGTTTAACTGGGCTAGAGGTCTGTCCCTATCTTGTTTTATCTTTCAAAGAACCAACTTTTGGCTTCATTGATTTTTTTTTGTATTGTTTTCTTTGTTTCCTATTTCATTGATTTCTGCTCGGAGTTTTCTATTTCTTCCTGTCTGTTGCCTTTTGTTGGTTGCATTCTGTTGTTGCCTCTCAAGTGCTTTGAGCTTAGTGTTAGATCATTCCTTGTGCTCTTTCTGTTGTTTCTGATGTAGGCACCCAGGCTTAACTTCCCTCTTAGACTGCTTAAGGTATCCCATAAGGTTTTGTTGTTGGTGTTGTAGTGTCAGTGTCATTCAGTTCCAGGAATGTTTTTTATTTCTTTCTTTATCTCTTCCTTGACCCTTCATTATTCAAGAGAGTTTTGTTGAGGTCTCCATGTGTTCTTGTAGGCAGGAGGGCTTGTCCGGGTGTTGATGTTGAGCTGCATTGCACTGTGGTCTGACAGGATGCAAAAAAATTATTTCAATCTTTTTGTATTTGTAAAGGATTTTCTTCGTGTCCCAGTATGTAGGTCGATTTTGTGGAGAATGTTTTCCGTGGGTGCTGATAGAAAGTGTATTCTCTGGTATTAGGATGGAAATGTTCGGTAGAGGTCGCCTGAGGTCCAATGTGGTGGTAATCATATAGTTCAGTTCAGATGTCCTCTCTGTTTTTTTTTGTCCTGTTGTGAACCGTAGGCCAAAGGACTCAGTGGGGTATGGAAATCACCAACTAGAGGTGTGCGGGGGTTTTGTCGGTGAGTTGTGGGCCCTGGAGAATTGTCCCTGTATAAAGTTTGGTGCACCAGAAGTTTGGGGCAGTATATTCATAATTGTGAAATCTTCTTGGTGGATGTATCCTTTGATGAAAATTTAATGGCCTTCTTCTTTGTCGCGTCTGATTTCTTTTACTTTGAAGTTTATTTTTTATCCGATATTAAATAGCAACACCCTGCTTTGTTTTTTGGTACCATTTGCTTGGATATTTTTTCCATCCCTTCACTTTAAGGTGTACCTGTCATTGAAGGTAAGATGTGTTTTTTTGTAGACAGCAGATCGATGGATCCGTTTCCTAATCCATTCTTCCAGTCGATGTCTTTTGATTGGGGGATTAGTCCATTAATATTTAAGGGTTTTATTGACTGATAGGTTTTAAGTTGCTACTTTTTGCCTTATTATCCATTTGCAGTTTTTGTTTAGTTTTCTACTTCTGCGGTTATGCGTTTATTGATTTCTCTTTCTAGGTGCCTGGGGTTGGTTGCACCCTGTTCTTCTTTTTTTCTTTGAATTGCTTCAAGTTTCTCTGAAGGGTTGGTTGTCCGGACATTTATTCTTTCCAGGTTGTTTTGTCATGGAAGATTTTCCTCCCTCCTTCCACTATGATTGACATTTTTGCTGGTATAGTAACCTGGGCTGGAATCCATTGTCCCTCAACACTGGAAATGCTTTGCTACACATTCTTCTTGCTCTCATAGTTGGTGATGAGAAGTCAGTTGTAATTTTGTTAGGTTTTCCCTTATAGTTCACTTGTTGTTTTTTCCTCTTGTCCGCTTTAAAGATTGTCTCTTTGTTTTGGGTGTCCAGCATGGTAACTATGATGTGGCGTGGAGAAATTGGCCCTTTTCTGATCTTGTCTGTTTTGAGTTCGATGTGCTTCTTGTATGGTATTGGTTTTTCATTTTTTAGTTTGGGGAAGTTTTTCATCTATTATTCTATTGATCCATACCATTCTCTTGGGATCCTTCTCCTTCCTCTATTCCACTAAGATGCGGAGGTTTTGATCTTTTCATAGAGTCGCACAGCTCCTGGTTGTTCATTTTTGTGTATTTTTAAATTTGTTCATAATCTTCCGGTGAAGAATGAGTTTTTTAGTTGTTCGGTGTTATCTTCCAGGTCTGATAGTCTTTTTTTTTTTTTTTTTTTTTTTTTTTTTTTTTTTTTTTTTTTTCCCATCTTTTCCTGTTGACGGGATGAGTGTTTGATTCCGTTTTCATTTCCTCTTCTGATTTTCTTTAAGTGTTTTTCTATTCTTTTTTGAGCTTCTCGTCTCTTTTTGTGCTCTTTTGTTTTTGCTGGTGTTTTTTCGTTTTCTTTTTTCTGCATGGGATCTTTTTCATTTTTCGACTTCCTTCTGGAACTTGTCATTCTCTCTCTCTCGGTACCCTTCGTGATGTTCCTCTTTTCCTCTTTTATTCAGTTTCTATAATTTGTTCTTTATGATCGTGTAGTTCTTTAAATATTTCCCAATTGTGTGTTCTGATGTCTGTGTCCTGGACCATCCCAAGAGGGATCCCACTGCAAGGAGTCTTCCATATGGTTGGTAAAGCTTGCCGTGGGATTATCCTGCCCCTTTCCAGTGTAATCTCTCTTCGTGATCCCGGCATATGGGCTTCTCCTTGCCTTATTAGTTGAAGGGGATTTGGGAGGGATTGGATTCCAATTCCAATGTGAGTCCTAATGCCCTCTTCACTGTGTTGAAGGCTGGCTTGGGCTTGCCTCCTTCAGATCTTCGTCGTATCGCGTTGGGGGGGGGGGGGTGGCTTCAGCCCGCGCCCCGGCAACTGCCGCTGGGCTCAGGAGATATCAGATCTCAAAAGTCACACAAGCGTGCCTTTTAATACCGGCTGGGAGGATAACCACGCCCCCACAGCCACTAGATCTAATCAGGCCCAAAACCCACCTTTGATCCCAGCTGGGAGGATAACTCCCAACTCCAACAGCCACAAAGGCCAATCTAACCAAAGACATCAGGACCAAGGGATCAACAATCACCTATGCTGAGGCACCCAGTTCCTAACCTGTCTCCTGCTCTTCCTAAAATTTAATATTTTTAAAAAAAAGATGTGTTTCTTGTAGACAGCATATCGATGGATTGTCTGTTTCCTAATCCAGTCTCCCATCTATTTCTTTGGTTGGGGAATTTTGTCCATTAATATTTAAGTTATGACTGATAGGTTTGAGTTGTGTTGCTTCCTTTTGCCGTATTATCCATCTGCGGTTTTGATTAGGTTTCTACGTCTGCAGTTATGCTTTTATTGATTCTCTTTCTAGTGGCCTGGGGTTGGTTGCTCCCTTCTTCTGTCCTTTAAATTGCTTTCAAGTATTCTCTGAGGGGTTGGTATTCTGGACATGAATTCTTTCCAATTGGTTATGCCATGGAAGATTTTTCCTCTTTCCTTCAACTATAATTGACATTTTTACTGGGTAGAATAACCTGGGTTGGAAGCTATTGTCCTTTAACACTGAGAATACTTTGCCCCACGTTCTGCCTTGCTTTCATGTTTTGCACTGAGAAGTCAGTTTGTAATTCTGATAGGTTTTCCCCTTATAGGTCACTGTTTTTTTCTTGTGTCGTTAAGGATTTTGTCTTGGTTTTGGTGGTCTACTTTTGTCCTTTTTTTCGAGACAGGGTCGCCCTGAGCCCGCACTGTCCTGGAAACTCGCTATCTGTAGGCCATGTTGGCTTTGAACTCAACAAAGATCCTCCTGCATCTGCCTCCCAAGAGCTAGGATTAAAGGCGTGCACCACCAAGCACCGGCTAGGTGTGTCTAGCATTTTTAACTATGATGTGGGTGGAGAATTTCTTTTCTGATCTGATTCTTTCTGATTTGGAGTTCTTTGTTCTGTTATTGTATTGGTTAATGGTTTTTTTTTTGTCCTTTTTTTAACTTTGGGAAGTGTTTATTAATCTATTTCTTCTGTTTGAAGATCGATCCATTAAACATTCCTGGCTTGTTGGATTAATCTTATCCTTCCTATATGATCGGCTCAGTTTTGATGTCTGTGTGTTGGAGGTTGGGGAGGTAGATTTTTGTTGCGTTTGGTGTCTTCATCCAAGTGTGCCACAGCTCGGTTGTTCCATTTTTTTGTGTTAGTTTTAAATTTTCATTAATTGTTTCCTTGAGGTTTTTTAGTTGTTCTGTTTGTTATCTTCCAAGGTTCTGATAGTTCTTCGTTTGCTTCCTCCATTCTGGCTGTCTGAGGCTTGTTCCCTTCCTTTCCTCTTTTTTTTTTTTGACTTTATGTGTTTATTTTTTTTCATTTCCTCTCTGATTTTCTTTAGTATTTCTACTTCTTTTTTGGAGCTTCTCATATCTCTGTAGCTCTTTGCTTTGCTGGTTGGTTTTCCTTATTTTTTCAGCAATGGGATCTTTTTCAGTGTTTTTCACTTCCTTTCACGGTGCTTGTCATTCTCTCTCTCCTAGATCCTTCTTGAGTTTCCTCGTTCATCTCTTCTTAGTTCTTTAATTTGTTCTTCTGATCTTGTAGGTTCTTTACATATGTTCCCAATTGTGTTTACTGATGTCTGTGTCCTTGGGCATCCCCGGAGGGATCCACTGCAGGAGTCTTCCTAGGGTGGTAAAGCTGGCACGGTAATTGTCCTCCCATTTCCCCGTTGTATGTCCCTTCATTAGTGATCTTGGCATATGGGCTTCTCCTTGTCTGTATTCCAATCTAAGTCCCTAACTGCCTCTTCACTGTGTTGAAGGCTTGCTTGCTTGCCTCTCTTCAGATTGCCTCTTTGTAATCCCAGTTAGGGAGGGGGAGTGAAGCCTACCCCCCTGCTACCTTCCGCTGGGCTCAGGAGACTGTTCATTTTTTCTTCTATCATCCTTCGAGAGTTTGAGGGTTTGTACAGGTTGAGGTCTTGTTGTCCATCTGTGAGTTGACTTTTACAGGCGAAAGATGTAGGGGTCTTAGTTTGCATTCCTTTCTACAAAGTGTGTGATCCAGTTTTGCCCAAACCCAATCTTGCTCAAGATGTCTTTCCATTGTGGCTTCTTGTGCCCCTGTCAATATAAGATGGCTTGATTGTATGTGCTCAGAGTTGGGATCTTTACAGATTTGTTCCATGGTTCAACAGGCCCTCTGTTTTTGTGCCAGTACCAGGGCTGTTTTATTGACTATAGCCCTGTAGTAGTACGTTGAAGAGACTGGGTATAGAGTCCCCCCTGTTAGCTCTTTCACTCAGGGGTTTTTGGCTATTCGGGGGTCTTTGTTTTTCCACTGAATTTTAAGAACGTTGGTTTCCAAGCTGTGAAGACCTCTTGGGGATTTTTGATTGGCCATTGCGTTAATCTATACAAGAGGTTTCGGTAAATGACTTTTTAAATGTTAATTTTTCCCATCCATGAGCAGGGGGGTTTTCCATCTTCTGATGTCTTCTTCAAGGTTTGTCTTTTTTTAAAGGTTTAAATTTTTGTTGTAGAGATCTTTGGTGTCTTTGCATTAGGTTTGTTCCTAGGTTATTTTATTGTTTTTGAGGCATTGTGAAGTGGGAAGGTCTATGTTTCTTTTTTTGTTTGTTTTTTTTTTTGGTGTAAAGAAAGGATATTGATTTTTTTAAAGGTTAAATTTTTGTATCCTTGCCACTTTGCTGAAGCTGTTGTAATCTTTCTAGAGTTTCTGGGGAGTTTTTAGCATCCCTTAAGTAAACAATCATAGATATCAGCAATAACAGGGTTAATTCTTGACCTTCCTGCTTTTCCAATTAGTACTACGCCTTTAATATCCTTTTCATTCGGCCCTTATTGCTCTAGCAAGTGTTTTTTAATGGCATTGATATGTGAAAGAGGAGTGGTGAACGGGGACGCCTTGCCGAGTTCTACCTTTAAGGGAATGTTTTCTGTCATTCCCCTGTTAGATGATATTGGCTGTGGGTTTCCCTGATATATGGCTTTGATTGCATTTAGGAATGAACATTCTCCCAGTCCATTCCCTCTAGATCTTAAACATAAGGAGATGCAACATTTTGTCAAAGGCTTTCCTCCGCGTCAGTTGAGATGATTGGGTTAGGTGGTTTAGTCTTTCGTCCATTTAATGTTGATGATTTTACGATTTTATATGTTTAACCATCCCTGCAATCTCTGGTTATGAATCCAACTGGTCATGAGGGATGATTTTCGGTTGGGGGAAAAAATGTGTGGGTTGTATGCGATTTGCCAGTATCCTGTTCTAAGAATTTGGCATCTGTGTTCTCATGAGGAGAATGGGTTATACTTCTCCCCTTTTTTAGTTGTAATCTTGCCTCAGATTTTATGGTTGGTAATAGATGATGCCTGGCTTAATAGAAGGAATTTGGGAGAATTCCCTCTGATTGTATACTTCTAAACAATTTCAGTAATAATGGTGTAGGTCTTTTTGGAATGTTTTATATAGAAGTCTGCCGTGAAAACACATCTGGGCATGGATTTTTTTTACTTGGGAGCCTTCTTACTACACCCTGCCTCTATTTCTTCCATATTTAGGGTCTGTTTAAGCTGTTGATCTCTTCTTGCCGAGGCTTTGGTGGATTCCCAGGATTCAGAATATTCATCCATTTCTCTACGGTTTTCAACTTGGCAAAAATATAGGTTATCTTGTTAATATTTTCCATATAGATTTTTCTGGGATCTTTTCCTTATCCATTTGATATTTCCCTCTTCATCACGGGACTGTATTGATGTTGGGTTGTTTCCCTTTTTTTTGTTAACTAGGATAGAGGCTTGCTATCTTGTTTTATCTTTCAAAGAACAACTTTGCTTCATTGATTTTTGTTTGTTTTTGTATTGTTTTCTTTGTTCTATTCATTGATTTCTGCTGACTTTGTTATTTTCTCCTGTCTGTTGCATTTAGGTGTCATCTTGTTTTGCCTCTCAAGTGCTTTTAGGTCGTTTAGATCATTCCCTGTGCTCTTTCTGTTTTTCTAGTGTAGGCACCCAGGAGCTATAAAACTGACTTTTTATTAATCTATTCATTTATTGTGTATATACCTGGCACAGCTCAGGTGTGGAGGAAAGAGGACACCATAAGGAAGTCAGTTCTACTGTATGGGCTCTTTGGTCAAACTCAGGTCATCAGGCTTGGGAACATGTGCCTTTCACTCGCCTAGCCATGTCCGGACCCTAAATTCAGTTTGATGGATCAATCTATAGTTTGAAAAGTGTGGGGCTGGAGAGATAGCCTAGCTGTTAAGAGCACCGATTGCTCTTGCACAGGACCAGGTTTCGAATCCCAGCACCCCACATGGCGGCTGAGACCGTCCTGTAACTCAATTCCAGGAGAACTTCCAGTTCCAGGGAATATCTGAGACCTCTTCTTCGACCTTGAGCATTGCACGACACGGGGGTTGCACAGACTACATGCAGACAGTACACTCATAACACATAAAAAAATAATTAAAAAATTTTTTTTTTCAAAAGTGTTGGGGATTTGTAATTAGTACCTTAAACCTAATGGACTCCATAAATACTCTAATCTCAGCTTTGTTACTGATAGAGCTTTGGAGATGTTTTGCTCTTACCTTATTTACTCAGCCATAAAATGGAGGGTCTTAGCAGTTAAATGTAACATGTCAATAGTTTTTGATATATTCAGTAGCTTACATATTCATTTTAAGCTCCTTTGATTTTTGTTCTAATGAATATTTTACATGTTTAATAATTATTGCATCATACTATGATAAATACTATAGGGCTTATTTGGTAGTCCTTTGGTAGTGTGATTTCTGTACTTCAGTAGCAGAGATTTGAAAAGGATATGGTAGGGAGAACAGTGGAAAGTTCAGCTGTTTCTTTTCTTGGCAATGCTGAGGATTGAACAGAGGCCCTCAGGCATGCTAGGGCTGTACTCTACCACTGTTGGACTATATCCCTAGCCCAACAACTGCTTCTTGAAAATAATATGCTGCCAGGCACTGGATACAAAATTATTTTGACTTCAAACGCGCGGCGTGTGGTGGCACACTGTAGATCCGATCCTAGCACTTGGGAGGCAGAGGCAGGTGGATCTTTGTGAGTTCAAGGCCAGCCTGGTCTACAGAGTGAGTTCCAGGACAGCTGGAGCTACAGGGAGACCCTGTCTCGAAAAGACCAAAAAAAACCCAAAAAATTATTTGACTTCTTTTTGCCAGTTTAGTTCTCCCATTAGAGTGTTGGATTGGGGCTGGAGAGATGGCTCAACGGTTAAGAGCACTTGGGTGCTCTTGCCGAGGACCCAGGAACACTTCTAAGCAACCACCTTGTGGCAACATGATGGGTCTTTAACTCCAGTTTCAGGGGATCCAGTGCTTTTTTTTTTCTGGCCTCCACGAGCCTTGCACGACACAGTGCACTTATATACATCCCGGCAAAACACTCATATGCATAAAATAAAATTATTATTTTTTTAATTTTATTTATTTCCATATGTGTATGAATGTATTGTCTGCATGCAAGTCTGTGCACTCAATGTCGTGCAACGCCTCAGAGGTCGGAAGAGGGTGTCAGACTCCCCTGGAACTGGAGCTCTCCTGGAATTGGAGTTTCAGACGGCTCTCTTAACCGCTAGGCCGTCTCTCCAGCCCTAAAATTAATTTTTTTTAAAGTCTTGGATTTTTCAGTTTAAAAGGTGCATTAAAGTTGGGTGTGGTGGTGCACACCTTTAATACCAGCACTCAGGAAGAGAAGCAGGAAGATCTCTGTTGGAGTGAGGGTAGTCTGATCTACATAGTGAGATCAACCAGGGCTATTTAATGAGACCCAATCTGAAAACAAAAGGTACATTGTCTGGCCAGGTGAGGTGAATGCACGCCTGTAATGCCAGCATTTTGGAAGTGAAAGCAGGAAGATTAGGAGTTCAAGGCCAGCCTTGACTACTTAGTGAGTTTGCAGCTAGCCTAGGTTACATGTATCCTAGTTTAGTTTCTTGTTGCTATGATAAAACACCATGACCAAAAGCAGCTTAGGGAAGAAAAGGTTTTATTTGCGCTTATAGGTCTGCCATCAAGCCCAGGTTCACCTTGCTTGGGGATGGCACTACTCACAGTGGGCTGGGCCCTTGTTTGTTAATTAGCAATTAAGAAAATGCCCTATTGCCAGGCATGGTGGTACATGCCTTTAATCGCAGCACTGGGGAGGTAAAGAATAGAGCCAGGTGCATCTTTGTGAGTTCAAGGCCAGCCTGGTCTACATAGCAAGTTCCAGGCCATCTGCAGCGACATAGAGAACCCTGGCTCAAAAAGACAAAAAAGAAAATGCCTTATAAACACATTCACACAGGCCAATCCAATGAGGGAAATTCCTCAGTTGACATGGGATCAGATTGAGAGCTGAAGCTAATTTATGACAGATGAGACCCTGTCTCAAAAAAAAAAAAAAAAAGGAAAGAAAAAAGTAAAAGTATACTATGTTGTGGTTTCAGTTCTTTGGAGAGATTAGCTCTAATGCTACTGGTCTGTAACTGGTTTGAAAAAAGCTCTTAGAGCGTGGACCTGAACAACAGTGGGTGCAGTGTCTTATGGTTCTCAGAATATAACCAAGGGATCTAGAACAGTGAAATCTCTTGGATGTGTTTTTCTTATCCAATTTCAGCATTTGGTACCATTGCATTCTTTTGCATTAACATTTACAGATCTAAATTATTCAGCTATTATTGAATATCTTTTAGGAAGTCTTTCCTAATGATTGTTAATTGGATGTAATTAGTATAAACTAAATTTCTTCTAGTTTTATGTATTTAAGAGTTACCTGTTGGGCTGGAGAGATGGCTCAGCAGTTAAGAGCACTGACTGCTCTTGCGGAGGACCCGGGTTCGATTCCCAGCACCCACATGGCGGCTAAGAACCGTCTTTAGTGCCAGGCAGAGGCAGGTGGATCTCTGAGAGTTCAAGGCCAGCCTGGTCTACATAGCGAGTTCCAGGCCAGCTGGGGCTACAGGAAGACCCTGCCTGTCTGAAAAACACCAAAAAAAAAACACCAACAAAAAAAAAAAAAAAAAAAAAAAAAGAGTACCTGTGCTTAGGATGTACAGTTTGAGCAGCTCTGGTCCAAAAGCCAAAACTTTTTGAGCACTATCCTGATAGGCTTTGGAGTTTTGGATTAGTGATGCTAAACCAGTAAAATTTATGCCAAAATCAGAAAAGGTCTAAAAATGAAAACAATTTTGATCCTAAATAGTTTAGATAAGGAATATCTAGTCTATATTTTGAATGTTGTAAGTAACATCTTTTGTGGGAGAAATCTATTTAATTTCTTAAGCATAGCTCTTTTATTGTAGTATACAGAAAAAAAATAACTGTAGAACTATTTGGAAAATATTGGCCTCTTTATCCAGAAGTGAGCCTTGAGAGAAAAATTCCACCTGGTTTTATATTTTCTTTTCAGTGATTCATCCCGGAGAATGTTTTCAATATTTTATTTTCCTCTTCTCCTTTAAAACAAAAAAATGATCTTGATCTGTTACCCAGAGTGGTCCTGAACTGAGCCTTAGTAATCCTCCTGCCTCAGCTTCCAACTAGCGAGAACTATATATATAGATGCATGTCACCTCACAAGGCTTATATATTTTTAAAGAGAAAGTTTACATGAAAACCTAGTACTGAACTACAGATTCACTTGCTATCCATATGTAAAACAAAAAAATTGTATATCCCAGCCAGTTTTCATGCTCTATAATTCACGGCCCCACTTTGGAGTGAGGGTCGTCTTCCTGGTTTTACTGGGTTGTACTTGGATAGGATGCATTGCAGGACCCGTTTTTGTTGCTGTCTAGCAAGACATCCCAAGCTGCTTGTGTAAGTTCCCCAAATGTTCTTTTACAATAGACTACTCATGTTGGGTGTGGTGGTGCATGCCTTTAATCTCAGCACTTGGGGGGCAGAGGCAGGCAGATCTCAGAGTTCAAGGCTAGCCTGGTTGTGGGATAAATTATTTCTCATTTGAAATGGCCTCATCACCTGGAGCAGCTGAATATTTGATGAGAGGAGCTAAGTTCCCAGTCTAGCTGTGCAGTGAGTTCTCTATGTGCTGACAATCGCCAGATGCTGGCATACTCACGGGAAAGTACACAGTGCATGGGACTATGGACTTCTGGGACTTTGGGAGGGGTAGAGACGTATAAAGAGCCCACCACGTGAGACTGGATTCTTTCAGGCCACAAACCAACTCGGGCAGAGGGCACAGAGTGGTCGACCTGGAACACTAGGTGGCCATGTTGATCTGTGGATCCAGACTGCTGCCCTGTAATGTTGTCTTCCCAGATGTTACTTTGTTGCCAATCTCTATAAATTCTGGTCAAGTCTGGAGAGTTCTCTACTTGTGTTGCCTTAATTACTGGGGAAACCTGGAAACAGCAGAGGTGGGCGGGTTGCAAGGCTCCATGGGGAAAATTCCTCTACCACACCAGGCTACATAGTTCTGGGACAGCTGCAGCTGGTTGCAGGGAGACCCTGTCTCAAAAAGACCAAAACCAAAAACAATAGGTATGCATATGAAATAACTTCATTTTTATCTTTGGCAGCCACTTGACACCCTCACTTTGTCTACCTATTGCTTAATGAATAATGAATAGACACCTACTACCGGCACCACATACACACTGGAGCCAACACATGTCCTTGGTGATTTGAGGGTTGTTTTGTTTTGTTTTGTTTTTGTGATTTGAGGTTTTTGAGCACTGTTAAATAGAGTACATTTGGAGAGTTTTAATATTCTTGTTTCTTTTTTCCTTCAGTACTAGAGATTGAGCCTAGGGCCTTCCATATACTAAGCCAAATTCTCTGCCACTGAATTATATCACCATCCCCCTTTAAAACATTTCTAGCCAGGCATGGTGATGCATGCCTTTAATCCTAGCACTTGGGAGGCAGAGGCAGGTGGATCTCTGTGAGTTCAAGGCCAGCCTGGTCTACAGAGCGAGCTCCAGGCCAGCTGGGACTAAAGGGAGACCCTGTCTCAAAAATACAAAAAAAAAAAAAAAAAAAAAAAAAAACCCCAAAAACAAACCCACTTCTAATGAAGGTTTCTTTTAGAATAGCTTGGGGTTATGGAAAAGTTGCAGGGATTATGGAGAGTTCTTATCTATCTCACCCAGTTTCTCTTATGTTAACGCCTCATTCACATTATCACAGTACAAGTTGTGCAGTGCCCACGGAGGTCAGAAGAGGGTGTCAGATTTCTTGGAACTGGCGTTTTGGACAGTTGTTAGCTGCCATATGGATGCTGGGATTTGAACTTGGGTTTTCTGCAAGAACAACCAGTTCCCTTAACCACTGAGCATCACTCTAGCACTATTAGAATTCTTCATATTTACCTAGCCGGGTGTGGTGGTGCACGCCTTTAATCCTAGCACTCAGGAGGCAGAGGCAGTCAGATCTTTGTGAGTTCAAGGCCAGCCTGGTCTACAGAGTGAGTTCCAGGACAGCTGGGGCTACATAAGAGACCCTGTCTCGAAAAGACAAAAAAAAAAACCTTCATATTTACCAAATGTCCTTTTCTGTTCCAAAACATTATGTGGAATGCAAATTATATTTAAATGTCATTGACTCCTTAGCACCTCAGATTGATGGTTTCTAGGAAAGTGTTTGTTTTTGTCAATTTTGTTCTAGTTAACTATATTTTATATTATTTAATGAAGAAAATGTATTCTTTAAAACTAAAATTATTTCTTTTCAAAAGGGCAAAGCTGGGGAGTTAAATCAACTTTTAAATACAGTTAAATCAATGCAGGAGAAGACAGTTACATTTCAACAGGAGAGAGACCAAGTTATGTTGGCCCTGAAACAGAAGCAAATGGAAACTGGCATTCTACAGAATGAGGTATGCTTTCACTTTAAAGGGACAATGATTCAAGCAATACCTCTAGTAACTATGGGGAACATAAAAGAAGTACTCTTGATGGTCTTTCTCTGATGTGTAATAGTAGGATTTTAGTCTTCTGGGGTATGTTTTAGTTTTGAAAAGGGTAAACTATGACATATCCTGGGCATGAGAAAAATGTCTCACCTATTGTGCTGGATAGCTTTAATGACAACTTTGATATACCAGGGTTGAGGGGGCCTCAATTGGGGACTTTCATCCATTGGACTGGCCTATGGTCATGTCTGTGGGGTATTCTCTTGATTGTTGAGTGATGTGGGAGGGCACAGCCCACTGTGGGAGGTGCCACCCCTGGGCTAGTGGTCCTGTATTGCATAAGAAAGCAGGTTAGCATGGGCCAGAGGAGCAAGCCAGTAAGCAGCATTCCTCCATGACCTGTGCTTCAGCTCCTGCCTCCAAGTTTCTGCCCTGAATTCCTACCTTGGGCTCCCTAAGTAATGAACTGTGACCCAGGAGATATAAGCTAAATAAACCCTTTCCTCCCCAAGTTGGTATTGGTCAGAGTGTTTTGCCACAGCAATTGAAGAGAGACTAGAACACCCATGAAATATGTAAAAAGTGAGATTTACTAAAAAGGTAGTCTGCCTTAAAGGCCCCAAACTTCCCTTTTATTCCATTTCCACTGTAGTCACAGCAGATTAGACCTTAAGGTGTTCAAATGGAAATTCAAAACAATTTGCAGTGTGAGGCATTAATATATAATTAATACATTTCGTTAGTGGGGAAAAGATTTGAACTAAGTGGTTTGTAGGGATGGGCATTGTATGGAAGTTAAGTAAAGAAATGTCCTCCACTCAGGTTCAACACTTACGTGACAAAGAAACCCGGCTAAACCAGGAGCTAGAGAGATTGCGAAACCACCTTTTAGAATCTGAAGAATCTCATACCCGGGAAATTTTGGCTATAGAAGAGAGAGAGACTAAGCTGAAAAAAAAAGTCATGATGCTGGAAGAAAAGCTAGTATCATCCTCTGACGCAATGGAAAATGCAAAGTAACTTTTCTATTTTCTTTTGGCATTATTAAAGTTAATGTCACTTGTTCCGTGTCATATTCAATATGTATTTATCATGTATTGGTTCATTTTCACAAAATTAATTATTTCCATTTTGCAGATGGGGAAATTGAAGTAAAGAGATGTAAAACCTTGCTGTAGGTCAGGCACACTGTGTGGATCTTTTACTCAATTATGACTTGTAAGCAGATCTGGCATTGAGACTTTTGACCTCTTAACCGCTACCCTAGATATTATCATTTGTCATTTTAGGAGAACAGTCCTGAAAAGCTGACAGGTTGTGTTGGCTCTGTCTAGCACCGAAGAGCTAATTTAATTTATATGGTTTTACTTTTCAGCAGGTGGTTAAAGGTTGAGTAGATATAGATGTTGTTAGTGAAAGAGTACAGGATGCAGCAGGTGGGGACCCAGGACAGCATGGGGGCTTGTGGTTTATTTATTAGAAGTTTTGAGTGATCAGGTCTCTGCTTAGATATTTTAAGTTTTTATTTTTCTCAGTAAAATTTTGTTGTTGTTTTATTTTTCAGATAGGGTCACACTATCTAACTAAGACTGGCCTGGCCTCAAACTTAAGATCCTCCTGCCTTCTAAATCCTGGGATTATAGGCATACTGTACCATATCCTATAAAAATACTATAGTGTCTAACTTATTTTAAATATTATTTTTATTTTATGTGTATGGGTATTTTACTTGTATGTATATAAGGGCACCCACGTCATATAGTGCACGAGGAAGCCAGAAGAAGGTGTCCCTGGAACAGGAGTTATGGAGGGTTGTTAGCTGCTGGGTAGGTACTGGCAACCTGGGTCCTCTGTAAGACCAGTCAGTGCATCTTACTATGGAGAGATGAGCCATCTTGCTAACCTCATATTTTCTACCTGGGGGAAATCACACAAACCTCAAGGACATAAAGCAGATCCCCATTAACCCAGGGTCATCTTTTTTGTACCTTTTTAAAATATTTTGTTTTTATTACTTTATGAGTGTTTTGCTTCCATGTAGTAAGTACAGTGTACTGTTGTCATGCAGTGTCCTCAAAGGTCAGAAGAGGGTGTCAGATCTCACAGAGATCCGTCTGCCTCTGCCTCCCGAGTGTTGGAATTAAAGGCCTGCACCACCACGCCAGGCAGGATTCACATTTTAGCAGTAAATTTGTGTGCAGGTAAAAATAAATATAACTTTACATTTTAAATTACATAGTAAGTTGGTATATGTTTTAATGTACTTTTTTTGAAGGTTCTATAAGAATTTAATACAAATTTTATAAGTTTACAATGTAAGCTATACATTATTATAATATTTCAATGACTCAGAGATTAAACTGAAATTATTCTATAAAGCTATCAATACTTTTTGTTGTTGTTGTTCCTTCCCCTTTGTATTACTCCAAATTATGCCCATATAAACAACACATGCATCAAAATTAGGACCTCTGGGAATGAACTGTATGTTAATTCCTAAATATGTTTTGGGATTCACATTTTTTTCCCTTGAATTTTATATTACTCTAGAATATGAATACATATTCCACCCATATATGGTAATTACAATGTGTGAATATAATTGGAAGGTCAATTCTAGAGCCTATTAAGAGATTCACATTATAATAGCACAGTTGCTTTCAGATACAAAGAAATATAATAATAAAGTTGCTCAGTTTGGCTGCCAACTGGGGATTTGGTGCTAGCATCCACAAATGAGGGAAACCATTCGCCTTTTTTTTTTTTTTTTTCTGGAACATGTTACTTCACTTAGATAATGGCTTCCTAGTTCCATACTTGTACCTGCAAAGTTCATGATTTCTTTTTTTTTTTTTTTTTTTTTTTTTTTTTTTAACAGGGTCTCCAGCTGTACCGCTGCTGAAGCTCCTCTGGTAGACCCAGCTGGCCTTGAACTCCAGAGATCACTGCCTGCCTTCCTCCCAAGTGCTAGGATAAAGGTGTGGGCCACCAGGCCTAGGCTTAAAGACAGTTCTTAGCCCCTGTGTGGTGCTGGGAATTGAACCTGGGTCCCTCTGCAAGAGCAGTCTGTGCTCTTAAACCACTTAGCTATCTCTCAGCCCATGATGTCATCTTTTTCTACCGCTGCATAGAACTCATTGTGTAGAATGTAAACCACATTGTTTTTGTTATCCAAAGTAATCAGTGAGGGGCATTTATGAGTGTTTCCAGCTCCGTTTGACTATGTGATAGAGCAGCGCGAAGTAAACATAGGCTGACATGTATCTTTGCTCAGAAGGATGTGTCTTGTGGGTTTATAACCAAGAGTGGGGTATGCTGGTTCAGGTGGTAGGCTCCTTTCAAGTCTTTTTTTTTTTTTTTTTTTTTGGTCTTTTCGAGACAGGGTCTCCCAGTAGCCCCAGCTGTCCTGGAACTCACTCTGTAGACCAGGCTGGCCTTGAACTCACAAAGATCCGCCTGCCTCTGCCTCCCAAGTGCTAGTATTAAAGGTGTGCGCCACCATACCCCGCTTCATTTCAAGTCTTTTAAGGGTTCTTCTTTACATTGCTTTCTACAGTGGTTGTACGAATTTACATGCCCACCAGCAGTGGATGAGTGTTCCCCTTTCCCTACAACCTCTCCAACATTTGGTTTCTTTTGTTTTCTTGATCTTGGCCAGTCTTATTGGAGTGAGATGATACCTTAGTGTAGTTTTAATTTGCTTTTCCTTAACTATCAATGATGTTGAACACTTTTAAAGACGCTTCTTAGCCATCTTTACTTCCTTACTAGTGAAGTCTCTGTTGATCTCTTTACTCCATTTTTTGAGTAGGTCATTTGTTTTCTTACTTTTGTTTTGTAAGTAGTTTATATATCCTGGATGTTAATGCTCTGTCAGATATATCAGTGGTGAAAGTTTCCTCACACTCTGTATGTTTTCTCTTCACTTCCTTGATTGTTTCTTTAGTTGTACAAAAGTTTTTGAGTTTGATGAGGTCCCACTTGTTAGCTGTTGTCCTTATTTCCTGTGCAGCTGCTGTTTGATTTAGAAAGTCTTTTCCTACGCCTATGTCTGGTAGGTTGCTTCTGACTTTTTCTTTTATCACCTTCAGGGTTTCAGGTTTCAGGTTGAGATCTTTGATCCACTTGGAGTTTATTTTTGTACTGGGTGAGACGTAGGGGTTTAATTTTGTTCTTTTACAAATGGTGATCCAGTTTTGCCAATACCATTTGCTGAAGATGCTATCTTTCCTCAATTGAACTTTTTTGACCCCTTTGTCAAACTTGAGGTGGCTGAAGTTACCTGAGCTCAAGTTTGGATCTTCAAATTTTGTTCCATTAGTGAATGGGTCTGGGGTTTTTTTTTTGCCAGTACCAAGCTGTCTTTATGGCTATAGCCCTGTAATATAGCTTGAAGTCTGGCAAAGTAATTCCCCCCTGTATTGCACTTTTCACTCAGGGTTGCTTTGGCTATTCAAGGTTTTTTGTTTTTCCATATGAATTTAAGGACTTTTTTTCCCAAGTCTCTGAAAAAGCTCATGGGGATTTTGATTGGGATTGCATTGAATCTGTCTATTAATTTGAGTAAAATGGACATTTTTTTTTTTTGTCTTTTTGAGACAGGGGACATTTTTACTCTATTAATTTTTCCAATCCATGAGTATGGGAGGTCTTTTCCTCTTTTGATGTTATTTTCAGTCTCCTTCAGGGTTTTAAAATTTTTTGTCGTAGAGGTCTTTGGTGTCTTTGGTTAGGTTTAGTCCAGATATTTTATTTTTGAGGCAGTTGTGATTGGGAAGATCTCCTTATATTCCTTCTCCAGTTGGTTATTGTTGGTGTAAAGGAAGACTACTGATTTTTCAGGTTCATCTTGTATCCTGCCACTTTACTGAAACTTTTAATTGTTTCTAGGAGTTTTCTAGTTGAGTTTTTAGCATCCATTAGGTAATCTATTATATCATCTGCAAAAAGGGATAGTTTTACTTCCTCTTTTCCCATTAGTACTCCTTTAATTTCAATTTCTCACCTTATTGCCCTAGCAAGCATTTCAAGTACTATATTGAAGAGGAGTGGCGATAGTGGACAGCTTTGCTTTGTTCCTGCCTTTAAGGGGAATGCTTCCAACTTTTCTCCATTTAGGATGATGTTGGCTGTGGGTTTCTTGTATATGGCTTTGATTACATTGAGGAATGATCCCTCCAGTCCAGTTCCCTCTAGAACTTTAAGCATGAAGGGATGCTGGATTTTGTCGAAGGCTTTTTCTGTGTCAATTGAGATGATGGTGTGGTTTTTGTCTTTCAGTCTATGTGTTTTATGATACTTACTGATTTATGTATGTTAAACCATCCCTGCATTTCTGGTATTAATCCAACTTGGTCATGATGGATGATCTTTTTGATGTGGGTCTGTATGCGATTTGCAAATATTTTGTTGAGAATTTTTGCATTTGTGTTCATTAATGATATGGTTTATAGTGTTCTTCTTTGCCTAGTTTTGATATTAGAGTGATGCTATCTCCATAGAAGGAATTTGGGAGATTTCCCTCTGTATTCTTCTAAAGATTTTGAGTAGTAATGGTTGTAAGACCTTTTTAAATGTTTTTTAGAATTCTGCTGTGAAACCATCTGGGCCTGGGGCTTTTTTTAGTTGTGAGGCTTTTTATTACATCTTCAATTTCCTCAAGTATTATGGGTCTGTTTAAGCTGTCAATCTCTTCTTGGTTAAGCTTTAATGAATCCCAGGATTTCAGATATTCATCCATTTCTTTTAGGTTTTCAAATTTAGTAGAGTATAGGTTTTTGAAGTATTCTATGATTGTCTGGATCTTTTCTTTTTATTTTTTTATCTTTTCTTTATCTGTTGTGATGTTTCCCCTTTCATCATGTTACTGATTTGGAGTTACTCTTTCTTTTGGTTAACTGGGCTAGAGATTTCTCTATTTTGTTTATCTTTTCAAAGAACCAGCTTTTGGGTTCATTGATTTTTTATTTATTTATTTATTTTTGTATTTTCTTTGTTTCTATTTCATTGATTTCCACCCTGATTTTTGTTATTTCTTCCTTTCTGTTGGGTTTAGGGTTCATTTGTTGTTGTCTCTAAGTGTTTTTTTGTTGTTGTTGTTGTTGGTTTTTTGTTTTTTTTTAAATCAGAAGGCTAAGGTAAAAACAATAATTAAAATTAACTGGGTTCCCCAGCAACTGGGTTTGCTGCCTATACTCATTCCAGAGGAAGAGGAGACCCCACCCTGCAGGAATTATTTCATAAACAACTGGGCTTCTGTTTCGAGACAGGGTCTCCCTGTAATCCCAGCTGTCCTGGAACTCACTCTGTAGACCAGGCTGGCCTTGAACTCACAAAGATCTGCCTGCCTCTGCCTCCCGAGTGCTAGGATTAAAAGCGAGCACCACCATGCCCGGCTTCAAGTGTTTTTATCTGCTGTCTTAGATGGTTTATTTCTCTTTTTTTTTTTTTTTTTTAAGGTGGCATCTTGTAGGGCCTACTTATAAAATTTCCCTCTTAGGACTGGCTTTTAAATTATCACACGTTTTGTTGTGTTGGTCATTTTTGTTTAGGTTCCAGGAATGCTTTTATTTCATTTCTTATTTTTCTTCCCTGACCCACTCATTACCATATTGTGTTGTTTTAGTCTCCATGTGTTCTTATAGGTAGTTAGAGGCTTTACCCTGGTTGTTTAATATTGAGCTTTGTTGCACTGTGGTCTGGATTTAAAATGCCTATGAAAATTAATTTCAATCCTTTTTGTATTTGTTGAGGATTTCTTTTGTGTCCCAGTATTGGTCGATTTTGAAAAAGTTATCCATTTGGCTCTGGTGAGTAGAAAGTATATTCTCTGGTGTTTGGGTGGAATATTCTGTAGATAACTGAGTGTCCATTTAGTGTATTGTATTGTTCAGTTCTTGATGCTTGTCTGTTTTTTTTTGTCCAGTTGACCTATCCAAGGGACTCAGTTGGGTATTGAAGTCCCCCCACTGATTAGCCTGTATTAATCTGTTGTCTTGTGTCCTGAAGGATTGTTTATAAATTTGGTCACCAAGACGTTTGGTGCTATAAACATTTAGATTGCGAAATCTTCCTGGTTAGTCTGCCGTTTGATAAGGGTTTATTAATGGCCCTCTTTGTCTTTTCTGATCAGTTTTACTCCTGATTTTCTATTTTGTCTGATATTAGAATAGGAACTCCTGCTTGCTTTTTGGTACCATTTGCTTGGAATTTTTTTTTTCTTAATCCTTTCACTCTAAGGTGGTATCTGTCCTTGAGTGTGACATGGGTTTCTTGTAGGCAGAATATGGATGGATTTTGTTTCCTAATCCATTCTCCTAGTCTGTGTCTTTTGATTGGGGAGTTTAGACCATTAATATTTAAGGTTATTATTGAGAGATGTGTATTGTTTCCTTTCAACTTATTTTTCATTTGCATTCTTGGTCTAGGTATTTTCTTTGCTCTGTTATGCTTTTTTAATTTCTCTTTTGGGTTGCTTGGGGATAGTTGCTCCTTTCCTCTGTTCTTTGAATTGTTCAAGTATTTTCTGGTGGTTTTTTTTTTTTTTTTTTTTTGACATGTGTTCTTTCATTTTGTTTATGTCACGAAAGATTTCTCTTTCTCCCTGAACTATGATTGACTTTTTGTTTAAAAATTTTTATTACTTTTTTTTATGTGTTTGAATGTACTGTCTGCATGTAGGTCTGCATGTAGGTGCACCCATGTCATGCAATGCCACAGAGGTCAGAAGAGGGCATCAGATTCCCCTGGGACTGGAGTCAAAGACAATTCTCAGCCGCCATGTGGGTGCTGGGGATTGAACACAGGTCCTCTGCAAGAGCAGTCGGTGCTCTTAACCACTAGGCCATCTCTTCAGCCCATATGATTGACATTTTTGCTGGGTATAGTAACCTGGGTTGGCATCTAACGTCTGTTTAGCACTGGGAATGCTTTGGTCCATGTTCTTCTGGCTTTCATAGTTTTCACTGAGAAGTCAGCTTTGATTCTGTTGGGTTTCCTCTTATATGTAACTTGTTTTTTCTCTTGCGGCTTTCAGAATTTTGTCTTTTTTTGAGCATCTAGTGTTGGTGTGGGGAATTTCTTTTCTGGTCTTGTCTATTTAGTGTTCTGTGTGCTTCTTGTATTTGTATGGGTTTGTCTTTTTTCAGTTTGGGGAAATTTTCTTCTATTATTCTGTTGAAGATCTGATCAATACTGGTCTCTTGGGATTCTTCTCCTTCCTCTATCCCTATGATGTGGAGGTTTTGTCTTTTCATAGTGTCCCACATTTCCTGGTTGTTCCACTCTTGTGTTTTTAAAAATTTTTCATAATCTTTACTTGAGGTTTCTAGCTGCACCGTGCTATCCTGTAGGTCTGAAATTCTTTTTTCTGCTTCATCCATTCTGCTTCTGAGGCTTTTTCCCATCCTTTCCTGGTGATTGGATGAATGTTCAATTTCCTTTTCATTTCATCCTGTTAATTTCTTCAGTATTTCCATTTCCTTTTATAGCTTTTCATTCTCTTTCTGTAGCTCCTTGCTTCACTGGTCAGTTTCTTTTTTCCTTTCAGCCTGAGATTTCTCCAGTCCTAGATTGTTTTAACTTTTGAAAATAAGAGTACTTCTAGATTTGATTTGTAATGTAATCTTTTTTTTTTTTTTTTGTCTTTTCGAGACAGGGTCTTCTTGTAGCCCCAGCTGGCCTGGAACTCACTCTGTAGACCAGGCTGGCCTTGAACTCACAGAATCCACCTACCTCTCCCTCCAGAGTGCTAGGATTAAAGGCATGCGCCACCACGCTGGGAATTGAACCCGGGTCCTCTGCAAGAGCAGTCAGCGTTCTTAACCACTGAGACATCTTTCCAGCCCCCAAAAATGTCTGTATTTCTAATAGTGGTATGTGTACCTTTTTATCTTTTTATTGTGTTTGATGCTGGGGTGACAGTAGACAGATCTGTCCAAAGTTGAGATAATTCTGACAGTGAGTCTCCTTTCCTCACTTTACATGGTATGTTATTGTACTTTGTGAGTTAGATAAAAACTTATTTAATGTGGAACTTAAAACAGTGAGTGGTCCTTTGTATACATGTTTTACATTGGCAGAAATGCCAAAACAGCCTCAGGCTGTCATGTTAATACTGCTGTAATCCTTCCTTGCCAACTTCAGGCTTTGATTTTCTCCAGTCATTAGTTTCTAGTCTCTGTCCAGTTCATTTATCCCTCCCTGGAACTCCCAAAGTAACATCCTAAGTAGAGCTCTGGTCACGTAACTCCTTTTTTCCAAACCCAGTCTTGACTCTCACTGTCTACTCCTTAGCGCTCTGTCTTGATTCTCATGGTCTACTCCTTAGCGCTCTGTCTTGACTTTCAGTCTACTCCTTAGCATTCTACTCATAAGCCTACCTCATGCTGCCACCCACATCTAGCCAGTCCAAAGTACTCAGCTCCTTGGGTGCTGTTTTCCTTTTCCTTTTTTTCTTTCTTTCTGCTTCTATTTTCATGTTCTTCTGCTTGAAGGGTAGGCCTGATCCCTAAGAGTTTTTTGTTTTTTTTGTTTTTTTTTTTTTTATGTGTATGAATGTACTGTTTGCATATAGGTTTGTGCACCCGTGTCAGAAGAAGGTGTCGGATTCCCCTGGAACTGGAGTTCTCCTGGAATTGGAGTTACAGATGGTTCTCAGCCACCATGTGGGTGCTGGGGATCGAACCCGGGTCCTCTGCAAGAGCAGTCGGAGCTCCTAACCGCTAGGCCATCTCTCCAGCCCCCTAAGAGTTTTTTAACATACACCTGATTATTGCCCTATCTTATCCCCTCTCCCACTAAAAAAAAGTGTAAGTTCACTGGGGCCTAAAAATGATAGTGTTCACTTCCTGTCTTTCCCACAGCGCACATTACACTTCAGTCAATAGGCAGTAAATGTTTGTTGTATGAGTAAAGTAAGTCTATAAACCATATTATAGTATTTTGATCCCTTAACAAAGTAATATGGGTACTCACTAACTTTTGGAGTGTTTTTTATATCTCATTCTTCCAATCTTGCTTTGATTTGCTAAACCATCAGTTGAATGAATAAAATTCAGGGATATTTGAGGACGATTTCAGTCTGAGTTTGTGGCTCTTTCCACAAGAGGGTGCCATTGGGTAAATATCCTCCAAATGAGTTGCTCTTTTTTAAGTATTTATTTATTGTTTTTATTTTATGCATATGAGTGTATTACCTACATGTATGTATGTATGTATGCCCATGTTGTGCACTGTCCATGGAAGTCAGAAAAGGACATAGGATCCCCAGGAACTGGAGTTAGGAAGGTGGTTAGCTACCAGGTGGGTGCTGGGATTTGAAACCTGGCCTTCTGCAGGAGCAGCCAGTGCTCTTAAGTGCTGGGCCACTTCTTCAGCCCTATAAGTTCTCTTACTAGGGCTTAATGGTTGCTTTTAATTAAGAGGTTAACTGGATTTTAAATACCAATGAAGGCTGTTGTGGTATTGTGAATATATAATAATTATATATTAAATAGACACTGCAGTGATACTAGCCTGGATAGGTGTCATGATGGTAATAGTGTCAGCTTGACAGGATCTATAATGTTCTAAGAGACAAGCCTCTAGGCATGCCTGGGAGATGATCTAGATTAGGTAATTGAGGTGGGAAGCCCCATCTTAACTGTGGGCAGTACCTTTCCATAGGGTAGGGTCCTGGACTGAATGTAAAGGAGAAAGCAAGCTAAGCACCCACGTGTATTGCTTTCTGCTTCTTGACTGCAGGTGCAGTGTGATCAATTGCCTCCTCAGACTTGTGTCACTAAGACTTCTCTGCCATGATGGGCTGTACCCTCAACTATGAGCCAGAATACACTCTTACTCTCCTAAATTTCTGTTTGTTGTGTATTTGATCACAGCAATGAGAAAAGCCACAGATACTACAGTTGCTGTATAAGTACATCTTGTAGGGATCTTTGGCTTCTTATTTGGGGAAGTGATGGAGCTTACTGTAGGTAATGTAGGTGGAAGAGAGTCAATAGTAGATCACTAATCAGAACAGCTTGTCAGTGGGACAGCCTTTGAAAGGTTAAGAGTTTGTCATGAGTGCATGTGTGAGGTACAGAAGGGTACCATGGACTCCATATTATATTAGACTGGAAGTTTGATGAAATGGCTTTGAAAGTCCATATGTGTAGTTTAAAAATTTATGGTAAATTTTATCATAGTATTTTAGCCTAGAAACTTGAAAACTGTAGGCTTCTTATAAACTTTCCTTATGCCATAGTTTTTTTTTTTGTTTTGTTTTTTTGTTTTGGTCTTTTTGAGACAGGGTTTCCCTGTAGCTCTGGCTGTCCTGGAACTCACTGTGTAGGCCAGGCTGGGCTTGAACTCACGGAGATCCTCCTGCCTCTTCTTCCCAAGTGCTAGGATCAAAGGTGTGGGCCACCACACCCAGCATTTCTTACTTAGTCTAGTTCCTAGTCTTGGAAAGTCTTTGTTGTTGATGGTGGTGTTTTGTAATTTAACTCACTTAATGCAGTAAATGCAGGGAATGTCAGATTCAGAGAAGGAAAGTACAGATACTACAAGGGAAGAAGAGTAATTATAGACTAGGTTTAGAGTTTCGGTTTGCAAGAATGGAAAAAGCTCTGGGGATGGAGGATAGTGACAAAGTTTTTCACAGCAGTATCAATGTACTTAATACCTCTAAGTTATGTACTTGATAGTGGGTAAGCACTAAATGTTAGATTTTTATCACAATTTTTAATTAATTAATTAATTAATTATTTTTTGAGATAGGGTCTCTCTGTTGTATCCCCAGCTAGTCTGGAACTTGCTATGTAGACCAGGCTGGCCTGGAACTCACAGAGATCCTCCTGCCTCTGCCTCCTGAGTGCTGGGATTATTTTATTTTTTTATTTTATTTTAATTTTATTATGTATATGAATGTATTGCCTGCATGTGTGTAACTATACCTGTGTCATGCAGTGCTGGTGGAGGTCAGGAGAAAGCGTCGGATCCCCTAGAACTGGAGTTATAGACAGTTGTTAGCCTCCATGTGGGTGTTGGGAATTGAACCTCCATCCTCTACAAGAGTTAAAAGCCAGTGCTTTTAACTGCTGAGCCATCTCTCCATCCCTTGTGGTTTTGCCACAATTTTTTTTTATTTTTTTTATTTTTATTTATTTATTTTTATTTATTTATTTTTGTATGTGTATGAATGTACTGTCTGCATGCAGGTCTGTGCACCCGTGTCGTGCAATGCCACGGAGGTCAGAAGAGGGTCTCGGATTCCCCTGGAACTGGAGTTCTCCTGGAATTGGAGTTACAGACGGTTCTTAGCCGCCATGTGGGTGCTGGGGATCGAACCCGGGTCCTCTGCAAGAGCGTCGGTGCTCTTAACCGCTAGGCTATCTCTCCAGCCCCACAATTTTTTTTTTTTAAATGAAGAGAAGCTGTTTTGCCTTGCTAAATACTTTGAAATCTAATGAATTTAATAGGTTAAATGGAAAGAACGCATTTTTGTAATTAATTTTTTTTGGTGTGTATTTTATTTATTTCTGTAGGTATGAATGTACTGTCTGCATGCAGTCTTGCACCCGTAGCTCTGCGTCAATGCCGCAGAGGTCAGGAAAAGTCGTGAATTCCCCTATACTCAGTTCTCCTGGATATTGTATTCGTACGGAGTTCCCATCCGCCGCATGGTGGGTGTGGGGATCAGACCCGGGGTCCTCTTGTAAGAGTGGTTCGGCCGCTCTTAACCGCTAGCCATCTTCTCCTGCCCAGAAAAGCATTTTTATGTTAAAAATTATGTAAACAGATGAAGCAGTTTGCCTTTATTTTATTTACAGTCATCAAGCCAGTGTGCAAGTGGAATCTTTGCAAGAACAGTTGAACATGGTCTCCAAGCAAAGGGATGAAACTGCATATCAGCTTTCTGTCTCTCAGGAACAAGTAAAGCAGTATGCTATGTCATTAGCTAACATACAGATGGTTCTAGAACACTTCCAGCAAGGTAAGATATTATGGATGATTTTGTTATTCATAATTTTCCTTATATGAAGTTAGACACAGAAAATCCTACAACAGTTACCAGCTTGTTAAGGAGAAAGGGAAGTAGCCACCATGAAGTTTAGATACGCACCTTTTATGATTAAATAACACACTTTAGTAATTTTTAAAAGAGTCAGGATATATATATATAGTATATAATATATATATTGTTTTTTTTTTTTTTTTTTTTTTTTTTTTTGTCTTTTCAAGACAGGGTCTCCCTGTAGCCTCAGCTGTCCTGGAACTCACTCTGTAGACCAGGCTGGCCTTGAACTCACAAAGATCCGCCTGCCTCTGCCTCCCAAGTGCTAGGATTAAAGGCATGTGCCACCACACCCAGCTATATATTTATATTTTTAATCTTACTACTATTTAAGGTGAAAGTTGAGAATTAGAAGGGTCGATCATGTGATAAAGAAGGGCATGCAGGAAAATGAGAGGGTTCAGCATGTCTGGCTCACTCGGTGCCAGACATGACAACCTGACTTTGATCCTACATGGTAGAAGGAGAGAACTCATTCTTGCAAGTTGTTTTCCTACTTCTATGTACATGCTGTGGCATGCATATCATACACATACACACTTAATATTTTTTTAAATTTTGTTTTTAAGAAAGGGCATACAAAGAGGAAAAGACATATGTAGAAGGAATGGTTAGGTCTTGTGATACCAGTTAGGGCCCCCATACCCCTTCAGAATGTTAGCTGTCACTGTTACTGTTCTTTGAAATAATAGCTTGTTCTTAGTGTCGGATTTGCACTTTGAGGTAGCCACATTTTCTAGTCCAAGTGGAAAATACTGTTTTGGAGACTAACAGCGACCAGACCATTTTTACTCTGAGAACCAAGTCTGCCTTTTTGCATTCTTCTTCCCATCATTGGTTTTATTTACTTGCTTTCCATCATCAGTGTATTGAGTAATTGTTGAATTAACTGCTAGTTGAATAGAGGTAAGGGGCAGTTTTTTGCCTAAGCAAAAATTTAAATTTGTTCTTTGTGCCCCTTTGGGTCTGCTCATACAGTTGAAATCTTAAATTTAGATATAAGAATTCCCTGGATCTACTTTACAATTAGGAGAGTGAGCGTGAGCACGACACAGGGTGGTTGGAGGCTGTAGAGAGTGTGCTGCTGAAGAAGTAGTGTTTGAATGGAGTTAGGAAGGGAGAGAATCTACAAGACAGTGAAGAGCTTGGGCAGAGTACAGTGACCCCATGTCACTTCCACTTAACATGACCACTAAGGCATCATTTTCTTTTGAGATGTTTGAGTATTTTTTAAATTAGTACAGGTTCAAGTTATGAAAATTCTAGGTCTCTGTGTAGTTCCAAAGTATTAATACAACTTTCCTTTGTCCTTAGAGGAAAAAGCTATGTATTCCGCTGAACTAGAAAAGCAAAAACAACTTTTAGCTGAATGGAAGAAAAAGGCAGAGAATCTGGAAGGAAAGGTGTTGTCACTGCAGGTACACCAAAACAGTTTCTTCTTACATTGTTGTTGTTGTTAAAATTGTCACCATCTCCCTGTAGCCACAGCTGGCCTGGATCTCATAGAATGCTGGGATCAATGGTGTGTACCACCAAGCTCAACTGTTCTGTAACTTTTATGAGACATGATATAATTACTTTTAGAATCTTTATCTTAGAAATGGTCTTATAACCATCCATTCAGTCAATGCTGTTTGAATAGATACTCCATCTGCACCCTTCTGATGGACATCACAGCAAACAGCCACACTCACAATGTCTCTTGGGTAACTCGGATGGGCAAAGTGAAAGTGAGATGAAAGGCCATTGAAATTTTATAGCATACCTGGGTATTTTATAGATCTCTGAAAAAAAGAAAAATTAATCAACAATATTAACTTTAGTTTTTTTTAAAAAACAAGATCTGTTCGGTATTATAGTTCATATATATCCAAATGTATATTATCTCATTTGATCTTATAATTCCCTTTCTTATTACTGATTTTAGTAATTTCAGGGGGGTGGGTATATTTTATTTTGTTTTTGTTTTTGAGACTGGGTCTCACTTTGTAGCCCAGGTTGGGCTCTAGCTCTCAGCAACAATTCATACCTCTTTCTTCAAAGAGCTAGAATTATAGACGTGAGCCACCATGCTCAGTTATTTCTTATTTATTTATTTATTTATTTATTTATTTATTTTTGTATGTGTATGAATGAAACTGTCTGCATGCAGGTTTGTGCATCTGTGTCGTGCAATCCCATGGAGGTCAGAAGAGGGGTGTTGAATTCCCCTGGAACTGGCGTTAAAGACAGTTCTCAGCCGCCATGTGGGTGCTGGGGATCGAACCCGGGTCCTCTGCAAGAGCAGTCGTGCTCTTAACCGCTAGGCCATCTCTCCAGCCCCGCTCAGTTATTTCTTTTATAGTATCGTTTAAGATTTTTCTCAGTCTATATTTCTCTTTTAGAAATATACATAAGGTATAAATGAAATCAAACCCTATGCAGAGATATGACTCCAAAAGAACTGGCTTTAGATTTTGGAGACATTTTTCTCAGTCTACAGGTAACCTCTAAAAATAGCTGAAGAAAAGTAATGAAATTCCTTTACATGGAGTAAGTGGTGAATATTTTGTTTAGGAGTGGTGATATGCCAAGTAAATAAGCATGTATTTTCTATAAAGCTTTAAATTTGTTATACATATTAAGTGGCTGTAAAAATTTTAATATGGGGGCTGGAGAGATGGCTCAGTGGTTAAGAGCACCAATTGCTCTTGCAAAGGACCTGGGTTCGATTCCCAGCACCCATTTGGCAGCTAAGAACCGTCTTTAACTCCAGTTCCAGGGGAATCTGATGCCCTCTTCTGACCTCTGTGGCATTGCACGACACAGGTGCACCAAACTACATGCAGACAGTACATTTATACACATAAAAAATAATTTAAAAATTAAAAAAATTTAATATGCATACTAATGTGTATAAAATATGTATGAGACAGAAGAATATCAGTTCAGCAGATACCCACATACCACCCAGAGTAAATAGAATGTCATCCTTTGCAGTTGCTAAGCACTCTAACCCTTCCAGTCATTTCATATATAAGCAGAGATTCTACCTCATTTACCCATTTTACTGTGAAGCACATCTTATGTTCTTATAAACAATATGCTGGTTATGTACTTCCTTGTTTATATTATGCTATAGACATACATAGATTTCTTTCGGATGTATTTTGATTAGAATTACTAAGTTATAGGATATGTATTGGCAGCCTCACCTTTACTGGAGGATGGTAAATTGTTTTCTGATGTGGTATTGTTAATTTACTACACCAGCAATGTATGATGATTCTTTTCTACACCCTTGTCAGCTTGTCACAGTATCAGATTTTAAGTTTTTATCAAACTGATGGCTGGGAAGGTATATTACTTATTTTGTGCTGCTTTTACCATAAAAGGATCATTTATAATGAAATTTGTTCACTAATAAGGGTCTCCTTGCTGCATCATCCTCTCACAAAAAAAACAAGAGAGGACCAAAGAGACCCAGCAAGTGAGCTGAACTTGACCTTTTGTAAGGCACCTACTCCTGCAGCAGTGCATTGGTACTTCCTGGAGGGCAGTGCTTCCATGACCCAAACACTCCTCGTGTACTGCTTCCCAACAGCTCCCGTGGTGGGCGACACATTAAGAACACAGTAAAAGGATTATCTTCCTGTACTTTAACATTTTTTTTTTCTGTGTGTGTGTGTGTATGCGGTTAAATGTACCATGTGCATGCAGGAGTCTGTGGAGGCCAGAAAGGACATCAGAGCCCCTGGAACTGGGATTATAACTGTTATTAGCTGCTATATGGGTGCTAGGATCTGAACCTAGATCCTCTGGATGAATTGAGAGTTCTTAAAAGCAGAAATGAAGCTTCTCACAAGGACAAAAATTCTTAACAGCTTCTACTTATTTCCTGTCTGCTGTGACTTCTCTGACTGCCTGTGGACAAAAGCTTTGGCCATGTCTGTGAGTTTCAGGCTGCCTTTGGAGTACATGTGCAAGATACCTTTATAGCATTACCTACATTATACTTGATTGAATAACTGTGGAGTCTAACCTATCTAAAATAACATGCCAGAAAATCTCTCACTCATATTCCAACTTTGGCATGAAATTTACATGGATAAATTCTTCAGGAAAACCAAGAAAATCAGAAAACAAACAAAAATTAGTGAGGAGGGACTTGGCCTATTAAATGTCAATATAGAGCCAATACAATATTGACTAGATTGATGGAGCAGAAAAATCCAGAAGTGGGACCCAGTATGTATTTGAGAATTTAAAATGAAATGCTGAGTTGAATTAAATATTTTTTTCTTAGTTGTTTGTTTTTTTTTTGTTTTTTTGGGTTTTTTTGGTATTTTTGAGACAGGGTCTCCCTTTAGTCCCAGGTATCCTGCTCTGTAGACCAGGCTGGCCTCGGACTCACAGAGATCCGCCTCGAACTCACAGAGATCCGCCTGCCTCTGCCTCCCAAGTGCTAGGATTAAAGGCGTGCATCACCACGCCTGATGAATTACATTTTTGAGAAAAAGGATTTTCTAAAAATGACATTAGTAAGGTTGGGAGTGGTGACACATATCTTTAGTCCCTGCACTTGGGAGGCAGAGGCAGGTAGATCTCTGTGAGTTCCAGGCCAGCTTAGTCTACATAGCTAGCTCCTAGGGCAGCCAGGACTAAAAAGTGAGATTGTATTTCAAAAGTAAGTAAGTGTTGAGGCATGGTGGTGCACACTTTTAATCCCAGCAGAGGATTAGGCAGAAGCAGGTGAATCTCAGTGACATCAAGCCCAGCCTGGTCTACACAGCAAGTTCTGCCAACTGGGGCTACAGGGAGACCCTGTCTCAAAAATAAAATAAATGTAATTTTAAAACTCTAGCGGGGCTGGAGAGATGGCTCAGTGGTTAAGAGCACTGACTACTCTTGCAGAGGATCCGGGTTCAATTCCCAGCACCCACATGGCGGCTAAGAACCGTTTTTAAGCCAGGTGTGTTAGCACAAACCTTTAATCCCAGCACTTGGGAGGCAGAGGCAGTTGGATCTCTGTGAGTTCAAGGCCAGCCTGGTCTACAGAGTGAGTTCCAGGCCAGCTAGGACTATAGGGAGACCCTGTCAACAAACAAACAAACAAACAAACAAACAAAAAAACTGGCAGACTACCCAAATATACAAAAAATAAAATTAGACTCCCATCTTACACTGTATATAGAAATAAATCTCAATTATATTAAAACAACAATTCTTAACTAGGAGTGACACTGGCTTTGGAGAATCGTGTTTTGTTTTGAGGCAGGGTCTTGCTGTGCTCATGCTAGTAGAATTCTTTTCTCTCAGCCTCCAGAGTTCTGGTAGTATAGGCCTGGGCTACCATGTCTGGTTCTAAGGATATTTCTGATAATCACAGTGATGGAGTGGCTTTTCTGACATTTAGTGGACTAGGAATTGTCAAAAGCATATCCACTGAGAAATACTTTATTAAAGATTTAAATACGAAGAACAGAATTTCTTAGAGTGAAATCTAGAGGACTACATGTACAGTGTTGGGGCAGGGAGTAGCCTAATCAAGGTTAGACTCAAGAAGCTATAAAAGCAAAGTAGATGGTGTCTGTGTATAACTAAAAACTGTTTAACTAGATAAAGGCAATATTGTCAGAAAACAAACCAGTGAGTTTGGAAACTGCTGCACAGAGAACAGAAGGTTCATGTCTACCACACAAGATGCTCTCACAGATTTACAGGGGAGATAGTCCAGAAGTACACAAGTAATATATGCAAAGAAGTTTCCATACAAGAGTAAATCCAACTGTCCTGGAAGTGGGACAAAGGTGTTTACATGCAGTAATAATTAGGGAAATAAAATTTAAAGTAATAAAGTCATAATGAAACGGCCCTTATATATGTTAGACTTGGAAAAATTGAAAAAGAACATTTGTCATTGTGTTTCTTGACTTTTTAATCATTTTAGTTTTGTTTATATCTTGTTTTTTTGTTCATATCTTGTTTTGTCATATTTTTAGTAACTTCTCCAAAAAAGGTAGTGATATATTGTGAAACAGCGTGACGTCTATAGGTTGCATGAACTTGCACATGGTCATAGAGGTGCAGCTGAGCTGGTGGTTGATCCCATGATCTTAGTTCCATAGTTAATAGGACAGTACACATACTACTTTTTAATAAACTTCCCTCCCTCAGGAACATTTGGATGAAGCAAATGCTGCGTTGGATTCAGCATCAAGACTCACAGAACAGTTAGATCTAAAAGAAGAACAGATTGAAGAACTTAAAAAACAAAGTAGGTGCTTTATTTCTTTTCCTTTGTTCTTATCCCCAATAGTATTTTTGTCAAGTCAGAGGTAGTCTTCTGCCCTGCATTAGCACAGCTGAGTAAGACTAGTGTTTCCCAAAAACAGAAAAAAAAAAAAAAAACCTGGAAAGACTCAGAAAAAGATGCAAGACATGTATGTCAGAGTTCATGAACTCAGGTTGGGTAGGGGGCATGGAAAGGGAAATGACTCTAAATTGGATTTAGAAATGATGTATGATGTATGGAAAACGTTTAATAACAATTTAAAAAAACTTAAAAAAAAAAAAAAAAGACTAGTGTTGGCACATGACTTCAGTTTCCATGTCCTACGACTGATTTGCTTCAATTTGAGTCTGATCTTAATGAAACCACAGTCAGTAAGATAACCCTGGCTGTCCAATTAGTTCTCCTAGATAGTGAGACAGTGCTGCTGTTGATTGTTGCTCTGTTGATCAAGGAGGATGATTTGACTGATTCAGCTTTTATAGTTGTCTTCTCCCTGATCAGAAGCCATCTGATCTGTTAGGAGGGCAGTATTCACAACTTAAAAGAATAGCTTTTTATGAAGTGAACATCTTGGGTATAACTAATTAGATTTTTATGATTGTAAATAGGCTTTACACACAGACGTTCGTTATATTTTGGGTTTGGTGCTTGTACAGTATCTTGTAGCTCTCTCAGTTCCTCAAAGTTTAGTCCCCTGTATTATCAATTGGGCCTTACATGATCATCTGATTCACAGTGCTTTGCTGAGCCTCACAGGTGACAGTGATGGCATGTCCTCTCACTTAGGGGTAGCTAGGGACTTGAAGCTACTCTAGGGCTGTGTTTAACTGGTAATGATTCAAGGTGATTGGAAAGGTGGTAATGGAGCCTAAAAGTGCATCAGCTTTAGGTGTCTGTGTTGGCGCAACAGTAACAAGGATTTAGTTAAGAAATTAAAAATATAGCTGGGCGTGCTGGCGCACACCTTTAATTCTAGCACTCAGGAGGCAGAGGTAGGCAGATCTTTGCAAGTTCAAGTCCAGCCTGGTCTACAGAGTGAGTTCCAGGATAGCTAGGGCTACAGGGAGACCCTGTCTTGGGGGGAGGGGGGGAGAAGAAAAGAAAAAAGAAATTAAAAAATACCACCTGTCACAAAATAGAAGTCAGAAAGCAAGCACAGAAGCAAGTGAATAGCAGAGATACTGGTAAAACAGAACCAGTGACTTGGACACTAAGGAAATGGGCAGGCAAGAATCACTAAGCATAGGTATAATCTAAGCACTTTGATCTGAATTCCCCAAGAGACAGAAAATTGGAGATTTTTAGGAATGCAAACAAGAACAGTAGTAGATGCGCAGTAATTGTCCTTGGGATAACTTAATTCTGGGATGTATAACTACCCAGTTGAAAGTCTTCCATTTCATAAAAATTGGTCAGCCTAGGAACTCTAAACCTAGTGTGGGGCCTGGAAATAAGAGGCAAGAAACAATATATACTGAATATCTATTACAGTTAACCTAGCCTGACTTGTCTTTTGTTCTGAAGGTCTCCCTTAGATATAGGGTGATATCCTCTATGCTGTGCCCTCACTGTTGAAAGTGGCATCCTTAATAAGAGGATGTATATACTGGGAAAATCATCTAGTTAGATGAAAGGCCTATATAACCACAGCATTATTTGGAAACCATAAAGCAAACCAAATGAGAGCACTGAGCACTTAAAGGTTTCGCCAAGGATTCGTGTCTTACAATTGAGCTAGATTAGTGGAGGTGAAAAGATGAGTTCTGCTTTTGGCCTTTGGCAGCTCAGTGCCTTGTGCCCTGATTCTGTAAAATCTAAGGCCACATCCTCTTTAAGACATTTATCTGAGTCATTTCCAGTAGATAGATCATGGTCAGGTAAAGACTCAGTGACTTCTTGCATTAGTTAGTATTTGCCCAGGCACCCATTTAAACCCCTAGGAGTAGATTTTTTTTCAATTGTTCTTCAATGTATCTGGTAGGACAGGCCACCTTGTGAAGTGTTGCCATTAATAGTCATCATTAACATGTAAAGTATTGTCATTAGTAGTCATCATTAACATGTTGGAACTTTGGGCTCATTTTAGGGAGTCAGTGTTAATTACAGAGAAAAATTTGCTTAATTAGGCTTGTGCAGCTGGCAAAAGGAGCAAGAAGCCAGTGCGACACAGACAGGAAGGGAAATGGAGTTAGTTCTGTTCTGTGTTTAAATTATTCTTGCCTTTTATAGCTCTTCTTAAAAGTTTGTTTTCTTATATTACCTAAGTGCTTAATACAGCCTGTATATCTCCAAACATAAATGGGATTTTATTTTCTCTCTATTTGATAATATAAGTAAATCTTTGATTGGCTTATTTCAGAAAGCATCTCTGTATATTTTCTTTCATAAGTCATTAAATACTTTAAACGTTGATTAATGTTGTAATACTATACTTTATTTTTAACACAAAAGTTGGCCAGACAGCAAAAAATTTTTGCCAGGAGAAACAATTTTGAGAAAGACAGATTGGTTTTTGTTGAGAGAAAGTACACATACTTGAACTGTAAAGGCAAAGTATTTTATTTCTCTGTATCTGTAGACTAATGATTAGTTGATACACTGTTTCAACATTTAAATAATATTGGGAAATATACTTAAAGAAGTGTTATTTTGTTCAGAGTAGTTGATTATTATTACTGCTACCAAGATACGATTCAGTCTGGCCAAACATAAGGAAAGACCAGTTGCATATGACTTCAGTATTAAAGCAGTAGTATATGGGTGACATCAATCCCTCACAGAGACTGTGATTCTTAATGTCAGGTATGTGCAACTGTGGTTATGAACTGAGGATATTTATGGGCCTTGGATGAGAAACATGAAGACAGATGGCTTACTAGTCATTAAGTGTCTGATGAAAACCAGTTACTTGGTTTCATGTTAGATGCTATGTAGAATACTAGGTGATCCCCTTTTCAAGGAGCAAAGGAAATGGCATATACCATACATTATCATTTAGTAATTTAAGACAGTGACACACATCATTGGCCTTAGACTCCATGTAAGAACTAGGTAAACTAACTCACTCCCCAACCCCTCCCTACCTCCTACTCAACAAAAGAAATCCTAAGATCCTCTAAGTACTATTTTGTTGTTGTTGTTGTTGTTGTTCCTTTTGAAACACAGTCTCCCTGTAGCCCCAGCTGTGCTGGAACTCATTATGTAGACCAGGGATCCACCTGCCCCTTCCCCCCCATCCCCACCCCCCTTCACCAGGTGCTGGGATTAAAGGTATATGTCACCATGCATGGCATGGGTACTGTTTTAATAGGAAATATTGGCTGGTAGGATTACTGTTATCCTTCCTTTTACAAACTGTTCTACATGCAGACAGTACATTCATACACATAAAAAATAAATAAAAAATAAAAAAGAATAGCTTTAAAAAAAAAAAAAGGAAACATTTAAGATGTACCAAATGCAATTTTCTTAATTTCCATAAATGGTTCAAAAGTTATTTGTGATGTTAAAAAATCTGATCATACTAGACAATGCCAACATTTAAATTAAGAAAAAAATATATTAGGTAAATAAGCTGTTTAGTGCCTAATAGTTATATTAATATCTAAAGTGCAGCTGAGTCAGTGAGCTCTCCATTCAGCAAGAGACCAGCTCACAAAATAAAGTGCACAACAATTGAGGAAAACAGCCACCATCAGCCTCTGGCCCTCCACATGTGTTATGTATGTAAAATTTCTTGGACTGGTTTAGTGGTAGAGTACTCACTGGTATGTAAAGGCACTGGGTTCAGTCCCTAGTACAGAAAAAAATCCATCTTTCTTTGCCTGTCCCTCTTCCTCCCTTTTCTCTTTCAAATATACATAGTAATTCCAATTAACTGCATAAGTAATATAAGTAACACAATGTCTTAATCACAAATTATGTGATACTAAAATTCATTAATGAGGCTGTACTCTGTTAATAAAAATGTTAATAAATTGTTTTTCTTTGAGTTCATTTCTAGCAAATAGAATTTTAACAGTTTCTTTGGGGGTGGGCATATACCTCATGGGTAGAGTGTTTGCCCAACATGCCTAAAACCCTGGGTTTGATCCTCAGCACCACATAAACCAGGCATAATGGCATATGCCTGAAATCCCAGCATTCAAGAGGTATAGGCAAGAAGATGAAAAGTCAGAGTTATTCTTTGGCTACTTAACAAGTTCAGGGCCAGCCTGGCCTACATGAGACCCTGCCCCCACCTCCCAAAAGTTAACTTCTCACTCAGCAGTTAATTATTTCGATGGGACAATATATATTGAATCATATATAATATGAATATGTATATATATTCACCATGTACTCTAGACCTTAACACTCTATGTCTGATAGTTGAAAAGAATTAAAAGACAAGACAGGTGTTAATTCATATTACAAATAGATGTGATATTCTTTTAAAAAAATACATCATTTGGGAGCCGGAGAGAGGGCTCAGCAGTTAAAGGTATGCATTACTCTTCCAGAAAAACCAAGTTCAGTTCCCAGCACCCATTCAAGTGGCTCAAACTGGCTGTAACTTCAACTCCAAGGCATCTGACTTCCTCTTCTGGCCTCCATGGACAGTTGCACTCTTGTGCGTATACACACACACACACACACACACACACATACACACACACTTAAAAAAATAAATCTTTAAAAATCATTTAGTGATAAAACTGATAAAAGTAATAAACCTTGTGTAAATTAAAATACGATAATGAAAGGACCATCTGGGGCCTAGGGAGATGATTCAGTGGGTAAAGTATTTGCCACACAAGCAGAATGAACAGAGTTTTTACTTTAGCACACACACGAATACTAGGTGACAGTAATTCCACTGCCTGTAAAATTATGGTTTTGCTTTTTGAGACAGGGTCTCCTTGAAGCCCCAGCTGGCCTGGAACTCACTATGTAGACCAGGCTGGCCCTCAACTCAAAGATATCTACCTGCTTCTGCCTCCCAAGTACTGGGATTAAACATCACCACACCCGGCATTTTAGGTAAGAATTTTTAAACAGTCTAATAGATCCTAATAAGTCATAGGGTGCTCTAACATGTTTAGCATGCTAGAGGTCATGATCTTAATAGTGTTTTGCAATTTCTTTTCCCCAGAATACTTTGCCCTATTAGCTGTGTCTTAAGCTATTGTGTTAGAGACTCTTGCAGTTAACCAAAAATAGAGTTCAGCCAGGCAAAATAGAGCAGGGAAGCAGGGCTTGGTGGTGCACACCTTTAATCCTCGCTCTTGGGAGGCAGATACAGGCGGATCTCTGTGAGTTCGAGGCCGCTCTGGTCTACAGAGAGAATTCCAGGACAGCTGGAGCTACAGGGAGACCCTGTCCCCCTGCCCCCCCCCCAAAAAAAAAATAGAGCAGGGAAAATCTAGAGTTGTTCTTTCCATTTTTCTCAAGTGAGAGTTGCTCTGGAAATACATTGTGAAACTGCTAAAAATTTGCTCTTTGACAGTAAGTTTCTAAAGAAGATGGAAACTTGCTGTGCCTTTTAAATTTTCTGTTAAGGAACTGATCATTTTACTGGGGGGTAAACCACATGGAATAATGCAGCCTCTGGCTTCTAGGTAATTTTTGTATCAGAAAGCCTAATTCCCTGAAGAAAGAAGAGAAGCAATTGAGTATTCCTCGTTAGAACAGGGCATCTATTCAGTTTGCAGTAAAAAATCTAAGCCTGACTGCATATGTGCCCAGACCAGTCAGCTAATGCTGTCTTCATTCACTTATTTTAAACAGATGAGCTCCGACAAGAAATGTTGGACGATGCACAAAAGAAACTGATGAACTTGGTAAACAGCACAGAAGGAAAAGTGGACAAGTATGCTTTTGCCTCTTAACTTCCTGTGTGTTATAGAAATGGTTTGCAGTATGACAGCTTATCTACATTAGATGTTTGTATGTGATATCTATTTAGAAGCCTTCGTTTTTATATAATAGCAGATTTCATGTCAGTCGGTAGAATAATTTATACCTTATTTTATTTTTTAAAGTCTATTTCTCCCAATTATTCTTTTTTTTTTCTAAACCATATGGAAGAATTAAAATACTTCAGTATTGCTGGACGTGGTGGTGCACGCCTTTAATCCCAGCACTTGGGAGACAGAAGCAGGTGGATCTCTGAGTTTAAGGCCAGCCTGGTATATAAAATACTCCAGTATGAAGTACTTAGAAAATAAAAGGTTTTAGCATTTTTTTCTCTTTACTATCCTTAAATGACCATGTCTAACATTTGCATGTATTAAATCTGAAACATGGTTATATATGGAATAATAAATCATTTTAATTAATTTACTTATTTTGTCTTTTTGAGACATAGTCTTGCTGTAGCCCCTGAATTTTAAAATTCAGATATTATTAGAAAAATTTTAGTAAATATGCTGGAGACATGTAATAGTTAAGGACAAGAAGAGTTATCACCATTTTATCTCTGTGTTTCAGGTGAGAATCACCCCAGGCAGGTACTGAGAATTGCTTATGAGGTACCTCCTCAGTTGCTTATTGGACTGAAGCCATGGGTGGCTGACAAGTGGTGTTTGAAAAGCAGGCATTGGGTCCCCAAAATATTCATAATTAGCCTTTTTTTTTTTTTTTTTTTTTTTTTTTTTGGTCTTTTTGAGACAGGGTCTCCCTGTAGCTCTGGCTGTCCTGGAACTCGCTATGTAGACCAGGCTGGCCTTGAACTCACAAAGGTCTGACTGCCTCTGCCTCCCAAGTGTGCCACCATGCCCTGCTAATTATTATTTTTATAATTGACTGTCTCGTTGTTTAATTACAGTTAAATGTTTATCTGTTTAGTGTTTGGGCATGCTCTTGTGTTAGGTTGCCATGAGGTTGGCTTGAGCTGTTTTTGCCTTCATTTTTCCTAGAGTCCTCATGAGAAACCTGTTCATTGGTCATTTCCACACACCAAAAAATCAGCGACATGAAGTGCTACGACTAATGGGAAGCATCCTGGGTGTTAAAAGGGAGGAATTGGAGCAGGTAACTGCACAGTGAAAGCCACTCTGAATCTCTCCTTTCCCACTTCCCCATTTCTTTCCCTCCCTCCCTCCTTCCCTCCCTTTTCTTTTTTTTTTCTTTTGTCCTTCCCCCACCTCTTTTCCTATTTCCCTCTTTCCCTTTCCCTTCTTTCACTAAGGGTGGAACCCAGTGTCTCTCACATGCTGGGCAAGCACTCTACTACTGAGGTTCATTCTGAGTCTCGATCTAAATACATTTATAATTACAATACAGGGGGATCATAGAAAGTAGTGCCCTAGCCTGGGCGTGGTGATGCACGCCTTTAATCCCAGCACTCAGGAGGCTGAGGCAGGCGATCTCTGTGAGTTCAAGGCCAGCCTGGTCTACAGAGCAAGCTCCAGGCCAGCTGGTACTAACAGGGAGACCCTGTCTCAAAAAATACCAAAAAAAAAAGGGGGGGGGGTGCGCTGGAAAGATGGCCTAGTGGTTAAGAATGCCAACTGCTCTTGCAGAGGACCCAGGTTCAATTTCCAGCACCCATATGGCGGCTAAGAACTGTCTTTAACTCCAGTTCCAGGGGAATCCGACGCCCTCTTCTGACCTCCCCAGCATTGCATGACACGGGTGCACCAACCTACATGCAGACAGTACACTCATACACATAAAAAAAAAATTTAATTAATTAATTAAAAAAAACAAAACAAAGTATCCTAGCGGGGTGTGGTGGCGCATGCCTTTAATCCCAGCACTCAGGAGGCTGAGGCAGGCGATCTCTGTGAGTTCAAGGCCAGTCTGGTCTACAGAGCAAGCTCCAGGCCAGCTGGTACTAACAGGGAGACCCTGTCTCAAAAAATACCAAAAAAAAAGGGGGGGGTGCGCTGAAAGATGGCCTAGTGGTAAGATGCCAAACTGCTCTTGTCAGAGGACCAGGTTCAATTTCCAGCAACCATATGGCGGCTAAGAACTGTCTTAACTCCAGTCCCAGGGAAATTCCCGACGCCCTCTTCGTGACTCCAGTCTATTGCCTTATGTCACAACGGGCTGCACCAACACTACATGGCAGACAGTACACTCATACACAAAAAAAAAATTTAGGGGCTGGAGAGATAGCCTAGCGGTTAAGAGCCCCGACCGCTCTTCAGAGGACGCCGTTCGATCCCAGCCACCCACATGGCGGCTAAGAACCGTCTGAAACTCCATTCAGAGAACTTCCATTCCCAGGGGAATCCCGATACCCTCTTTCTGACGTCCGCGGGCGTTGCGCACGACACGGGGTGCACAAACTTGCATGCAGTCAGTACATTCATACACATACAGATAAATAAATTATAAAAAAAATTTAAAAAAAAAAATTTAATTAATAATTAAAAAAAACAAAACAAAAATTAACTTTTAGGTCCATGCTTTAATCCTAGCACTCGTGGAGACAGAGGCAGGCGGATCTTTGTGATTCAAGGACCAGCCTTGTCTACAGAGTGAGTTCGGGACAGCTGTGGGGCTACAGGAGACCCTGTCTTGAAAAGACAAAAAAAAAAGAAAAGAAAGAAAGTTAGTGACCTTTTACTCTATTATAATGTGTTTCAGAGAGGGTGATTTGTCCAGTTTAATTCATTTTAATATTTTACAGCTTATAAACCAGTTCTATATCAGATTGTTGAAATTTGAAAATATAACCATGCCAAACATTTAATTTGTTGAGATTGTGTTAGGAGTAGCATTTTATTCTATCTGTAGCTGCTATCAGTTCTAGGAAACATTTACTAGGATTTGAACTTAAAAGCATGATATCCTGTTATCTGAAATCACATAAAGTGGTTCTTATTTTTCCCTTTCTTTCTCTGTTTGAATTCTTGCAGCTGTTTAATGAAGATCAAGGAGGTGTTGCTAGGTGGATGACAGGGTGGCTTGGTGGAGGATCAAAAAGTGTGCCCAGTACACCTCTCAGACCAAGTCAGCAGTCTGTGCTTAATAGTGTAAGAATCCAGTTTTATTCTTGCTGAATATGAAGGATAAAATTACTGTATACATAGTAATTGCAAATGGCAGATTTCTTTTTAATTTAGTTTTTTTTCACCTTTTTTTGTTGATTTTTTTTTTTTTTTTTTTTTTTTTTTTCCTGGGAAACAGAATCTCGATCCCATTCCATGTTCGCATCCCCACCAAGCTATCTGGTTCATGACTTTTGAGCCCTCCCTAGATTCCCATCCAAGGCAAGAAGCAAAAATTGAACACCAATATAACCCACGTAAAGTTGTAAAGGTAATTTAGGACACCTTTGTTTTCCTTATCCAACTGGTTGTTGAAAAAATTTGATGTCCTTGTCTCAGTTAGTCTGTTAGTGTGTTTTAAAAGAATAATCTTACTTATTATTTAATTTTTTGTTGAGTGTGTTGCCTGCCATATATATGTTAATTGTGCACCCGTCGTGTCTGCTATTGGCCCCAACAGAGGCTAGGACATGAAAGGTTGATTAGATTCCGCTACTACTTCCCCTGGAAGACTGTAAACGTGAATGCATGGCTTGTTGAGTACCAACGTGGTTGGTTCCTTGGAAATTGAAACAGGCTCCGACTCGTGTCAAGATGCAAGCCAACAGTCTCCTTACCATCCTTGAAAATTTCATTTTCTAAACCTCCACGATCTAATGTTTTCCTGACATGTGTATTTCGCGTTTACCACAAAAGTTTGTCCCAACACAAACCTATCCAATAAATTGGGGCTTTATATATTCGTAGGATATCACTTTATAATTTATAATTTAATAATCTAAACTTACGTGATGTCAAGTTAGATGAACAATATTTATCTCGGACTTTATATGCGTCAAGATATGCTACATTATCCAATAGAATTTGTCTTCATGGAGCCATCAGCTTCTTAAAGTGGTATATAGTGGTAGCTTTATTAATAACCACCAAAAGGATCAGTTTCATCATTTTTTTTGATATATTTTCTATAGTCTGTAAGTAAAATCTGTTGTGATTCTTATTGCTTTAATTCATTAGTAGGATAAGCCCATGTGCAGTTCCTCTCCTGGGAGATGGGCTGAACTAGTTACACCTACTGAACCTCGTGTCGTGTTATTTCTTATACATTAATGGTGGTTTGTTTATGTATTCAAATAAGTATGAGCATCTATTACAGTCTCATAGGTATTGACAAAAAGAACCAGTTTGTACACCTTCCCTTTGGATGTATTTCTATCATGGAGCCCAAAGGACATGTTGTACATTAATCATATTAAAGCTCAGTTTAGTTAACTGCTTTAAAAGAACATGCAGACTTTCTAGCAGACACCTTGGATGGGAAGATCTGCCTGAAACAAGTGGTTTGTCACGGTCACTAGTCATTCGTTGCACATTTAGTTTTGACCTCACTGCAGTGTAGTAAGGATCTTAGATATTAGTTTCATATATTAGCTAGGATACTGATGTGTAGTCCAAATTTCCCTGGAATTGAATGAATCCTCTATCTTAGACTTATAAACCCATTCTCTATTTTCCCCTAATAAATCTTCAATACCATTTTTTGAAGTAGCGATAGCATTTTTTTTTTTTTTTTCTTTTTATACTTTTCCCTGTGTTTGATGAAATATTATTCTTGCCCATCAGCCTCCAAAAAAAAAGGATATCCAAAAAAGGAATCGTAACCAGGTCTGGCCTTGAACTCAGAGATCCGCCTGGCCTCTGCCTCCAAGTGCTAGGAATCAAAGGCATGCGCCACCACGCCCAGCTAGACTTAGCTATTTTAATAAGAATTGGGAGATATGTTGTATGCCTTTTAGTTCATATCAAACCATAGTTACAATTGGGTAAAATATTTAATATTTTAATTTGGGTAAAATATTTAAATATTTAAATATTTGATCTATTTTCTGAACTTTTTATTGAAAGGTAAAGTTTTTAAAAGTTCATTTATTAAGATAAAGGTTTGGCCTGCCTAAATTCAGTGAGAAGTCGTAAATTTTGATGGTGTGTGTACACTGTACTAAAACATTTTCTTTTCTTGTTACAGCAGGTTATAGCTTCTAGGAAATTCCTCTCTTCTATAGCTAAGATCTCCCGTCGTTCCTGCCAACTTCTCCTTCTCCTCTCCCTCTTCCTTTCTCATATTCTCTGTCTTACCTTTCAATCATGTTCTGATGTCTCTATGCTTAATAATATATACTGTCCAGTCCTAGTGTTGTGATCTGATGTGAATAGGTTAGCAGGTACTCTTATACAGGTGTGTAGGGCCTTAGCAGGCTAAACATCCAAGGGTCTACCTCAGTTATTGGACTAAACTTGTTCGAGTCAGGCAGCACAACAAAGTCCGGCTCATATCAGGTGTCTCTTTCTTCGATAACCTAATTTAAATGCTGAATAGTCTTCTTACTCCTTGGTGTCTTAGAAGCCTCTTCTTGTGAGTTTCTATGTGAAGGCACCTTTCAAGGTTTGACTTGACTTGTACATAGTTGCTGTGTTTCTTAAGTAATAAAGAGCAGAATTCTAGTCACCTTAGACTTAGGTCATTAGAGATTCTGTTAAATGAAAATAAATTGTTCTTATGGTCGGGTGTGGTGGGCACGCCTTTAAATCCTAGCAGTAGGCAGCAGATCTTTGTGAGTTCAAGGGCCAGCCTGCTCTACCAGAGTGAGATTCCTAGTGATAGCTGGCGCTACATGAGAGACCGTGCCTCGGAAGACCCCAAAAAATAAATAATAAAATGTTTCTGACCAATGTGACCTAAAGGAAGTAAATATCCACTGAGAATGTTTGCTTAACTCTTGAATACTGCCAAAGTGACTGCAATATATATATGTCAAATCTTGTTTCCTTTCCTGAATTTAAATTTATGATTGAATATTCATATTAAACTAGATGGATTAGTATATAACATTCATATAACATGTATGCTAAGCATTTAATCATTGACAGTATTCAGAGCTTATAGCCGTGTAATTCGACAGGTAAGGAAAATTTGCGTCCTTCCTCTGCAACCATACATGGCGATCTTTAAAAAGTGTTATAGGGGCTGGAGAGACAGCTCAGCAGTTAAGAGGTGGCCTGACCGACTGCTCTGCAGAGGACCCGGGTTCTATTCCCAGCACCCACATGGCAGCTAACTGTACTTTAACTTCCAGTTCGAGGAAATCCACCACTTCTTCTGACCTCCATGGCACATTGCACAACACAGGTACACCAACCTACATGTCAGACATAGTTCATTCACACAACATAAAAAAAAAGTATTATAGTAAGTGAAGTTTCCAATAAATAAAATGTAAGGATAAAACCACAGTTTAGTTAGATATTATATTGCATATAAATGCTCTTCCTCCTCCCTTCTCCCATTCTTTTCTCTTCATTTTCTACGATTCTAGCTTGTAGGATCCAGAAACCAGTAGTATATACGTTAAATTTATAGGTAGCGCAAATCTGGAAGCCTAAAGCAATGTTATAAACATTGNGGGGCTGGAGAGATAGCCTAGCGGTTAAGAGCGCCGACCGCTCTTACAGAGGACGCCGGTTCGATCCCCAGCACCCACATGGCGGCTAAGAACCGTCTGAAACTCCAATTCCAGGAGAACTCCAGTTCCCAGGGGAATCCGATACCCTCTTCTGACCTCCGCGGCGTTGCACGACACGGGTGCACAAACTTGCATGCAGACAGTACATTCATACACATACAGAAATAAATAAAATTAATAAAAAAAAATTTAAAAAAAAAAATTTAATTAATTAATTAAAAAAAACAAAACAAAGTATCCTAGCGGGGTGTGGTGGCGCATGCCTTTAATCCTAGCACTCGGGAGGCAGAGGCAGGCGGATCTTTGTGAGTTCAAGGCCAGCCTGGTCTACAGAGTGAGTTCCAGGACAGCTGTGGGGCTACAGGGAGACCCTGTCTTGAAAAGACCAAAAAAAAAGAAAAGAAAAGAAAGTAGTGACCTTTTACTCTATATAATGTGTTCTCAGAGAGGGTGATTTGTCCAGTTTATTCATTTAAATATTTTACAGCTTATAAACCAGTTCTCATATCAGATTGTTGAAATTTGAAAATATAACCATGCCCAAAACATTTAATTTGTTGAGATTGTGTTAGGAGTAGCATTTTATTCTATCTGTAGCTGCTATCAGTTCTAGGAAACATTTACTAGGATTTGAACTTAAAAGCATGATATCCTGTTATCTGAAATCACATAAAGTGGTTCTTATTTTTCCCTTTCTTTCTCTGTTTGAATTCTTGCAGCTGTTTAATGAAGATCAAGGAGGTGTTGCTAGGTGGATGACAGGGTGGCTTGGTGGAGGATCAAAAAGTGTGCCCAGTACACCTCTCAGACCAAGTCAGCAGTCTGTGCTTAATAGTGTAAGAACCAGTTTTATTCTTGCTGAATATGAAGGATAAAATTACTGTATAGCATAGTCAATTGCAAAGATGCAGATTTCTTTTTATATTATTTTATACACCTTAATCTAAGATAACCAATATATGTTTTCTTAGTCTTTTTCAGAACTTTTTGTTAAATTTCTTGAAACAGAATCTCATCCATCTGTTCCACCACCAAAGCTATCTGTTCATGACTTGAAGCCTCTAGATTCACCAGGAAGAAGAAAACTTGATACAAATATACCAGAAAGTTGTAAAGGTAAATTTAGATACTTGTTTTCCTTCAGTGTTAAAAAATTGAATGTTTTGCTTTTTAGTGGATTTTAAAAATATCTTATTATTTTTATTTTATGTATGAGTGTGTTGCCTGCATATATGTAAGTGCACCTGTGTCCTGCAATGCCCACAGAGGTCAGAAGAGGGTGTTGGATCCCCCTGGAACTAGAATGATGGATGGTTGTGAGTCACCGTGTTGGTTCTGGGAATTGAACCCAGGTGCTCTGCAAGAGCAGCCAGTGCTCTTACCCATTGAACATCTTTCTAACCCCACTCTTAAGTGTTTTTGACATGTGTAATATTGCTTCCAAAATTCCAATATCATCAAATTGGGGCTTTATATATTGTAGTATCCTGTTATTTTATTTATATTAACTAATGTAAGTAGTATGAAATATTTTCCCTTTTATGTCAAAATAATTCCTAGAGTCTTCATGAAAATCTTTTTCATTGGTCATTTCCATATACCAAAAAAGTCATTTACATTTGTATATTTCTATAGTTGTAGTAATCTGTTGTTTTATTTGCTTTAATTATTAGTGTAAGCCACTGTGCATTCCTCTCCTGGAGATGGTGCTGAACTAGTTACACCTCTGCTCAGTTCTGTTTTCATTTCTCATTAATGGTGTTTGTTAGTATTCAAAGTTAGATGCATAATTTATAGTTGAAAAAAGAGTTTTCACCTTTGGATTCAATAGCCAAACCTTGTCATAATCTATATAAGCTCAGTTTAGTTAACTGCTTTAAACATGCAAGGATTTTGCAAGCACCCTTGCATGTGGAAAGATCTGCCTGAAAACAAGTGGTTGACGGTTAGATATGTGCACATAGTTTTGACCCTACTGAGTTGTAAGGGTCTTATTTGTTTCATATTTGAGGATACTGATGTGTAGTCAAATTTCCTGGAATTGAATTGAATCCTCTACTAGACTATAAACCAATTCTCTTTTTCCCCTATAATCTTCATACCTTATTTTAGACTAGCATTTTTTTTTTTTTTTTTTTTTCTTTTCCTTTTTGAAAATTTTATTTAATTTTTGAGACAGGGTTTCCCTGTAGCTCTGGTTGTCCTGGAACTCACTCTGTAGACCAGGCTGGCCTTGAACTCACAGAGATCCGCCTGCCTCTGCCTCCCAAGTGCTAGGATTAAAGGCATGCGCCACCACGCCCAGCTAGACTAGCGTATTTTAATATAGAATTGGAGTATATGTTGTATGCCTTTTAGTTCATATCAAACCATAGTTACAATTGGGTAAAATATTTAATATTTAATTTGGGTAAAATATTTAAATATTAAAATATTTGATTTCTATTTTCCTGAACTTTTATTGAAAGGTAAAGTTTAAAAAGTTCATGTTATTAAGATAAAGGTTTGGCTGCTAAATTCAGTGAGAAGTCGTAATTTGAAGAGGTGTACACTGTACTAAGAACATTTTCTTTTCTTGTTACAGTAGGTTATAGCTTCTAGGAAATCCTCTCTTTATAGCAAGATCTCCACGTCGTCCTGCTCACTCTGCCCTTCCTTCTCCCCTCTTCCTTTCTCATATTCTCTCTTACTTTCATCATGTCTGAGCTCAGCTTAATTTATACTGACCAGTCAGTGGTGGACTGAGCTGGAATAGGTTTGCATAAGGAAAACCTATCACAGGTGTGTAGGGCTTAGCAGGTAAACACCAGAGGCTTTTCCAGTTTGGCAAATTGTCAGTCAGCAGCACACAAAGTCCGGCTCATAATCCAGGTGTTCAGTGACAACTAGATTTAATGAATATGTCTTCTTACTTCCTTTGTCTTAGAAGCCCTCTTTTTGAGTTTTCCATTGTTGAAGGCACCTTCAAGGGTTTGCTTGACTCTTACCAATGAGGTTGCTAGTGTTCTTAAGTAATAAAGCAGAATTCTAGTCACTTAGACCTTAGGTCATAGGCCAGATTCCTGTTTAAATGAAAATAAATTGTTTTAGGCAGGGTGTGGTGGCGCACGCCTTTAATCCTAGCAGGCAGATCTTTGTGAGTTCAAGGCCAGCCTGCTCTACAGAGTGAATTCCAGGACAGCTGGGGCTACAGAGAGACCCTGTCTCGAAAAGACCCCAAAAAAATAAAAAAAATAAATTGTTTCTGCCCAATGTGATAAAGGAATAATATCACTGAGAATGTTTGCTAACCTTTGAATACTCCAAAGTGACTGAAATATATATATATTTTTTTCTTCCTGGTAAATTAGTGCTAATTTACCAGAATATAATATGCTATGCCAGCATTTTTCTTAGCCATTTTAATCACTGGAAAATCTTAAGTCCTTAAGCCCTTCATTTTTTAGACAGGTAAGAAAATTGGTCTTCCTTGCAACATACATGGCATCATTTAAAAAGTGTTATAGTGGGGCTGGAGAGACAGCTCAGCAGTTAAGGGCACCGACTGCTCTGCAGAGGACCCGGGTTCTATTCCCAGCACCCACATGGCAGCTAACTGTCTTTAACTCCAGTTCAGGGAAATCCAACACTCTTCTGACCTCCAAGGCATTGCACAACACAGGTACACCAACCTACATTCAGATAGTACATTCACACACATAAAAAAAAAAGTATTATAGTAAGTGAAGTTTCCATAAATAACAATGTAAGGATAAAACACAGTTTAGTTAGATATTAATAATTGCATATAAATGCTCTTCCCTCCTCCTTTCTCCCATTCTTTTCTCTTCATTTTTAGATTCTGCTTGTAGGATCCAGAAACCAGTAGTATATACGTTAAATTTATAGGTAGCCAAATCTGGAAGCCTAAAGCACATGTATAACATTGTTTTTTATCAGAGAATGCTTTAAATTGCTAGGAGTGTGAGCTGGGCATGGTGGCACTCACCTTTAATGCCAGCACTAGGAAGCTGGGATCTCTGTGAGTTCAGGGCCAGTCTGGTCCACATAGTGAGTTCCAGGCTAGCTGGGACTAAAGGGAAACCCTGTCTCAAAAGGACCAAAATATTTAAAAAAATAAAAATCAATCAATCAATAAATTGCTAGGAGTGAACCTTATATTTTCATAATACTAATTCGTATTTCTTGGGCTGAAGAGATGACTCAGCAGTTAAGAGCACTGGCTGCTCTTGCAGAGGATCCAGGTTTGAATCCCAGCACCCACATGGCAGCTATGAATGGTCCCTATCTCGTCTCACTTCTGCCAGCATTACATGACATGGGTGCACTTAAAACACATGCAGATGCCTGGTACCTTTAATCCTAGCACTCGGGACAGAGGCAGGCAGAACTCTGTGATTTTGAGGCTAGCTTGGTCTACAGAGTGAGTTCTAGGCCAGCTGGGGCTACAGGGAGACCCTGTCTCAAAAAAACAAACAAACAAAACATGCAGACAGGCTGGGCGTGGTGGATCACGCCTTTAATCCTAGCACTTGGGAGGCAGAGGCATGTGAATCTTTGTGAGTTCAAGGCCAGCCTGGTCTATATAGCAAGTTCCAGGACAGCCAGTGCTATAGGGAGACCCTGTCTCAAAAAGACAAAATAAAACAAACAAACAAACAAAAAAATGCAGACAACACACTTATACATAAAATAAAAATAATAAATATTTTTTTATATTTTATTTATTTATTTATGTGTATGAATGTACTGTCTGCATGTAGGTTTGTGCACCCGTGTCGTGCAATGCCGCAGAGGTCAGAAGAGGGTGTCAGATTCCCCTGGAACTGGAGTTCTCCTGGAATTGGAGTTACAGACGGTTCTCAGCCGCCATGTGGGTGCTGGGGATTGAACCCGGGTCCTCTGTAAGAGCAGTCGGTGCTCTTAACCGCTAGGCCATCTCTCCAGCCCAAAATAATAAATATTTTTAAAGATAGTATTTTTTTAATTTATTTAGTGCACATGCATCTGTCTGTATGTGGGTGTGTGCATGCCATGGCATGTTTATGGAGGTCACAGAACTTCCAGGAACTGGTTCCCCTTTCTACCATGTGGGGTCCAGAGATCGAACTCAGGTCCTCAGGCTCACAGGCTTGGCATCAGCACCTTGACCCACTGAGCTAACTTGCTAGCTCACAAATTAAGTGTTTTATGCTTAGGATTTGGGATCTGTTGGCACTCTTGTTTTGAGCAAAGAGCCCCAAACCTGTTCTGAATAGTACTGTGATGACCATCAGGGTGGAATTTTAAAATTAATGGTAGTAATAAATTCTCAAATAAGCGTGCTAAAACTGAGCCTGGTAACATGGTACTGGAAGGAGAGACAAGACAGTAGGGTCAGAAATTTGAGGCCATCCTTAGCTGCTTTAGGAGTTGATGAGCTAGAGCCCTGTCTCAAATAACAAAACAACTTTGTTAATGAATTTGATAATATATAGGAATAGTTTTTTTATTATATCATATTCAGGGAATTATTTCAGTTAAACTTCTCTATGATGGATCAAGACTAAGTAATCTATATCTTATCATTCAGATACAGCAGAACCCAGAACTGGAAGGAGAACAGATGTGAATCCGTTCTTGGCTCCCCGTTCAGCAGCTGTGCCTCTTATTAACCCAGCTGGACTTGGACCTGGTGGGCCTGGGCATCTTCTTTTGAAACCCATCTCGAGTGTTCTGCCCACGTTTACACCTTTGCCAGTGTCACCTGACAACAGTGCTGGCGTTGTACTAAAAGACCTTCTAAAGCAATAGGTAATTCTCAAACCAGAAACTACATAGCACTTTAAGGAAACCATGAACTCTATATTACGTACCTTATCACAAAGTGGCCTTTTGGAAGAAGTCATGTATTTGTTTGTAGTTGTAATTTCTCTGTTAATAAAAATATTCTTCATGCTTTTAGAAATTGCAGGTGTCAGAAGAGCAGTTATCTGCTGTATAATCTGCTTTTTTTTTTTCTTTTCTGGTTTTACTTAATTTAAAACTAGAAAGATTTGGTTTACTTTTTAATTTGTGACAATTTGAAAAAAGGAAAGACTAGACTTTTACTTCCTCCTCTAATTTTGAGCTCAATTTAAGATATAGATATGTGGTTTATCTTTTAAAGGTAAGAGATTTACCTTCCTTCCCCTCCAAAGGCCTAATAAAGGCTTCTCTGCATAGAGCAGAAAATTGATCTGAAGTGTGTACTGTGTAGGGAGGCTAAGAACAAAACTGTCCTGGGAGTCACAGGTGCCCTGAGACCAAATATGTACTTGGTTCTATGCAATTTTATCCTGTGTACAGATACATCTGACCACCACAGTCAGGATACAACTCTTCCATCCTAAGAATCCCTTGAGCTGCACCTTTTTAACCATAACCACCTTTGCTGTCTCCCACTTTAATCTCTGATAACCACTAACTGTCACCCTCTGTGCTTTGGTCTACACAAATTGGATATAAATGGAAGCATACGGCCGGGCGTGGTGGCGCACGCCTTTAATCCTAGCACTTGGGAGGCAGAGGCAGGCGGATCTTTGTGAGTTCAAGGCCAGCCTGGTCTACAATGTGAGTTCCAGGACAGCTGGGGCTACAGGGAGACCCTGTCTCGAAAAGACCAAAAAAAAATAATAAATAAATAAATAAATGGAAGCATACATTATGTAACCTCTTGAGATGTGCATTTTCACTTAGTATAATTCCCTTGAGATCCATCCAAGTCGTTGCATGGATCAGTAATATATTCCTTTATATTGTTCACTACATGCCGTACCTAAATGATGTCATTTAGCTTTAAGAGCTGAGCTGCTTTTTTAAAGGCATCCTCTAAAACTAAAGGTTTCCTCCACAAATAACACAGAATCTTCCTTCATGTGTTCCCTTTTAGAGCTACATCTACATAAACTGAAATTAGCAATATCATTAGAGCTGCCACCTTCTGCTCTGTCTGAGGTATGGCTATCTGAGGTGCAGGGATCCTTGGGTATCTGTCCTCACCAAGTAACTTTATTGAAATCACCTCTGCAGCACCAGCACCAGGTGTTTGAAACTTGAAACAAGTATTTCTTTACTTTTTTACAAACCCATTAGAAAAAATCTTGACTTACAATCTAATTGTATCAGGATGTTCATATTTGTATTGGTCATTGACATTGTACATTTAAAAGTCATTTCTTGAAGATTTTGTAAATTTAGGTAAGCCTTTAAAACAGAAACACTTGTATAGCAAAGAAAGATGAAAATGAAACTAATCCAAAAATGTAAATAGGCCTGGCTCTGGTTAGAGCTAAATTGGGTTGTTTGTAAATTGACTGTAATGAACTGTATATTTCTAATGTATTTAGAAGACTGGAAGTGTTAATGATGTGTTGATAGTTAAATTTTTTCTGAAAAATTAAGTAACTGAGATAATGCTGCTTCTTGGTGCCACCTGTCTCCTTAACTACTTATTTATAGTGCCCTTTGGGGAACATTTTAGAGAAAATTGCCATTGAATATCTCATTAGACATGTCAAGCTGCCTCCTGCTAGCTTTGCCCTTTATTATTTCTCTGTAACATTACAGATGCTCTTCCACTTACAGCAGTCTTTACAGCTGAATAAATCCATTGTGAATTTAAAACATCTTGAATTCAAAATGCATTTGTCACACCCAAACTGTCAGCTACCCCAGCTTAGCAGCACAGCTGCCGTAGAGTTCTGGGTGTTCCCCCTGCTGAGCGTGCCCCCTACAGCCCCACTGCTGCCCACATCAAGAAAAGAAGAATTCTAAACCTAAGCAGGTTTTCTACTTGATGTGCATCAGTTCGACACCACATAAAAGGGAAATGTCCTGATTCGGCCATTGTAAACTGAGGATCATCTGTATTACTGTAGATGTTCATGTGCTCCTTAAAAAGATATTTTGCCGGGCGTGGTGGCGCACGCCTTTAATCCTAGCACTTGGGAGGCAGAGGCAGGTGGATCTTTGTGAGTTCAAGGCCAGCCTGGTCTACAGAGCGAGTTCCAGGACAGCTGGGGCTACAGGGAGACCCTGTCTCGAAAATACCAAAACAAAAAACAAACAAACAAAAAAGATATTTTCACTGATGCTTCTAAATTATTTGCTGCTTGCCAGTCAATTTTCATTTTAGTATAGAGCAACTGAAAGACTAGTTTCTTTTTTTTTTTCCTCCTGCTCCCCAAGACCAAGCTAAAAAGAAAGATACATGGGCCTTTTTCTTTTTTTCTTAAGAAATAGAAAGTATGGCTGGGTGTGGTGGTGTATGCCTTTAATCCCAGTACTTGGGAGGCAGAGGCAGGCGGATCTCTGTGAGTTCAAGGCCAGCCTGGTCTACAGAGTGAGTTCCAGGACAGCCAGAGCTACAGGAAGACCCTGTCTCAAAAAGAGAAAAAAAAAAAAAAAAGGAAAGAAGAAATAGAAAGTATTAAATGTTTCATTTTTAGAAGGAGATGCATGGTGGATGATTTAGGCAGTGTGTTTCATAGTTGAAATACCTTTTATGATATTTGGAATGTTTCCTTTCCTGACCAGAGCAACCTGTTCCCCTTCACCCCTCTGCTTAACCTCAGTTGAAAGCTGTCATGGGTGGACTACACATCCAGGCTTCACAGAGCACAGTGTTACAACGCTGCTATTGAAGCTGTGACCTTGTCTGAAAGCTACTGTACCTAATGTTTCTGTTGTTTGCATGCTAAGTGTCATTGATCCTGACCAGACGTAACTCATCAACTTTTCTGAAAGTAAGTTGTGTCAGAGGTGAACCATCTGCTTACGGATGCTCCGTAGTAAAGAGAGTGATGAGGCATGTATTTTCGGGTGTTAGTGGCAGGACACTGCTAATGGTACACTCACTGCAGTGTTTTTTTGTTTTTGTTTTTTTTAATTTTATTTATTTTTGTATGTGTATGAGTGTACTGTCTGCATGCAGGTCTGTGCACCCGTGATGTGCAATGCCGCAGAGGTCAGAAGAGGGTCTCGGATTCCCCTGGAACTGGAGTTCTTCTGGAATTGGAGTTACAGATGGTTCTTAGCCACCATGTGGGTGCTGGGGATCGAACCCGGGTCCTCTGCAAGAGCAGCTGGTGCTCTTAACCGCTAGGCCATCTCTCCTGCCCCTTACTGCAGTGTTTTAACTACAGTAGCCTCACTGTTTATACCTCTGTGAACCTAGTAGAATTTGTCATTGTATTTGGCCGCAGTGGCCACCATTTTCCGCAGCATTCTTAATGGTTTTCATCTATAGCTAAATACACTGTAGTAGAGAACTCACCCTACCTCAAAGTTGATTTTAGTATAATACACTATCATGTTGTTGGTTTTTGTTGTTGTTGTTTTGGGTTTTGGGTTTTTTTGTTTTTGTTTTTTGTTTTTTTTGAGAGAGGGTCTCAAAGCCTGGAGCTCGCTCTGTAGACTAGGCTGGCCTTGAACTTACAGAGATCCATCTGCCTCTGCCTCCTAAGTGCTGGGATTAAAGGCATGCGCCACCACACCTGGCCACTATCATGTGTTTTTGTGAGTTTTAGTTCCTAACATTCTTGTTTGTTTCTTTTTAAAGGGGAGGAAACCGAAACACATAGTCAGAAAGAAATGACTTTCTTGAGCTAGTCAGTCAAAGCATCAGACATCACAAGTATAGTCTTCAGTTCCTTTCAACCTTCCAGTGGATCCCAGGGGCAGAAAGATTAGAAAATACTTATCCGGTCAGTGACAAGGAGGGCTTGAGTGGGGATGTAGGCACAGATAAGAAGTGTAGAAGGGACCTGGTACACCAGCCTTTACGGTGTCTGGATTTGATTTCCTAAACCAGTGAACCTTTCACATATCAAAGCATCTTCCATCAACAAAAATTTACCTTTAATTATGTAAATCTCAGGTAAGTTAGGTAATATTTATTTTATATATATNAGAATTTCATCTAGATATTTATTTTCCATGAGACAATGAAAGTACTATAAGATACTCCATTAACTTACCAAGTTTTCAAATCTCGATGGTGGCTGATATCGAAAAAGAATGATCATTTTAATGTTCTGACATTTATGATTATTTTAACTTCTTAGGATTTCATTATTTAAATTTGAAAATTTGCTTTTTGAATTATAGAGAAATAAGTAAATGTAAAAAATTTCCAGCCCCACTCTAAGATTCAGTTCTGTTTTGTAAAGCAAAAGTCAATGCATTTTTTTTCTCAGGAACATTGCAAGGCAAAAAAAAGTTTTTAATACTTCAGATAAAAATGATGTATGTAAGTTGGTCGTGTCCTCACCCACAATAAAAGCCTTTTTTCAGCAAACAGCTGCTGACTTTTTCTTCAGAAGGAAAAATGGCTCCCATGTGTTGTTTGTGGCAGTGGCTGAGGAACTTGAAGCCAGTGTCTTCAAGTGCCCGGGGTGTCTGCTGTTGGGAATTTTTAAGTATGAGCAACTTAAGAGTCTCAAGATTATTCACAAAAAGAGAGTTTGAAAAGTTTTAGGCAGACTTTCTTTCCTTGCCAGTCAGAGGTAGAGTATGCAGCACTGGCTTCCTGCTCTTTCTCCTAAATAATCCATATATCTTCATTATTTCTTCTTTTTTTTTTTTGATTTTTAAAAAGTTTTATTCTTCAGTAGCAACCTTGGAAAGAACTCCGAGCAAGGTAGGGATTCAAAAATAATCTGGGTTTTGCTTCACACGTTCGAATTTGAAGGCTTACAGGGTTAACGCTAGCCAGACCCACCCCACATCGGTCAAGGCCTCAGTCAAGGTGCCTGCCAGGCGGACTGGAAACTGACTTCCTCATTCAACAGTTGGCCTAGTTCCAGGGACTGTATGGCTTCCTCAAGCTTGAGCATTCCTCGCTCCAGGCGCTGGCGAATCCTCTCAGCCATGGACTCCAGCATCCACCTGGCCCGAACCTTGCACAAGTAGCGGCCATAAACCACGACTTCGGTAAGATCAGAATCTTCCAGAGGCTTCAGCTCCATCATGGTCTTGCTCACTTGCTCGATGTTAGAGATTCCGGATCCCTTCCGGCCAAACAGGACCTCGAGCAGCCGCGTCTGGACTTGGAACACCTGTGGGTCCTTCAGGTCTTCGGGAACTTTCACCCATGGCGGGATATCTTTGCGGATCGGGCGCAGCTCCATCACCAAGCCTTGGCAGACTAGGTTCTACTGAACCTCGTGGCAGGATCCCTAGCGCCTGCACCTCTAGGAGCACCTGTGAGGCCCTGACCCTCAGGGCCCCGCCCCCTCTCATTATTTCTTAAATGTAGAACCTGTTTCAACTCTTCATATGATGGCATTACTGGAAGAAATGGGCTTGAAACTTGACAGGTGAAAATTGGAGTCATGATGTTCCCCCTTCAGGTGTGACTTTTAATAAAATATCTTTGACTGTGGGTCTCATTTTTCTTACCTCTGAAACAGTATCTACCTGGTGGCCTTGTGGAGTTAGAAACAAGTGATGTGCTCATTTGTTATGTGTGTGACATGAATGTATCTATACATCTGCTACCTGTGGAATGTCTTTCAGAGTCTAACTCTATTCAGATGTTAGAAGTTTTGATCAGTACTGTCTAAAAATAGATGGCCATATCAGGGCTGGGGGTTTCTGAAGCCACAGGCCATTTCCAGAAAGCCAAGAGGTGACAAAAGCCACAAGCCCTTGGTGTTCAGATAAAATTTTAGAATGCTGTTGGATTTAGGAAGCAGAAACTGATTTTTGACTTTGACTAGCTGGGGCTGGATGGGAGTGCTGAGAGTGATTGCTATATTGTTGAGTGGGTAATGAGCATGTCGAGATAGTGTTAGTGGGCAACTGACCAGCTTACAGAGGGGGAAAGAGCATAGGAGAGGAAGAAGAGGTGCTTGAAGCTGAGAAACTAGAGCATGTGTAAATACTTACGGGGAGTTTGGATGGAGAATCCAAGAGAGAGGACAGCAGAGGAGAGGTCCAAGACTCGGACAGGATCGGAGCTCCAGAGGAAGGACTCTCAGGTAGAAAAGACTCGTGACCTGGACAGGAGCAAAGGAGGAAAGAAGAGCTGCAGCCAGCAGGTGACAGGTGTGGGAATGGCTTCTCTTTTGAAGCTGGAGGGAAGTGTCTGCTAAGGAGGAGGTTCTGAGGCTTGAGGAATTCATAGTCAAATGGGAGAGACAGACACATGTCCAGGTAACTGGAAGAGTGAGAAGTACTGGTGGGTAATACATGCCAGGTGCTGGAGGCGCGCGGGCAGGTTTGAGCCTGGCAGACAGACAGGAGAAACATCTTGAAGGAAGCAAGCTACCAAATTAATTGTCAAAAGACAAATGCTTTGTGCCCTAATTCTAGTGGAATACAAAGTGTTACTAATGTCATTCTGTCTTGAGACTTAAGTCATGGGAATAGCGACATAGGGTTTTATAGCAAGCACATTGTCAAAATGTAGTACATTCTGTAAATTAATAATCTATTATAATTGCAACAGTATTTGTCTTAGAGATATGTGTACCCGTGTTGTGCAATGCCGCGGAGGTCAGAAGAGGCTGTCGGATTCCCCTGGAACTGGAATTAAAGACGGTTCTCGGCCACCATGTGGGTGCTGGGGATCAAACCCGGGTCCTCTGTAAGAGCGGTCGGTGCTCTTAACCACTAGGTCATCTCTCCAGCCCTCAGCTATGTCTTTTTTACAGTCTTTTTTTCTCAACCCCAACAGACTCACCTTGGTGCACTTTTTGGCCCTCAAGAATGAAATCTCAATGATTTGAAATACTTCACTGAACATTGTATTAAGAAGATAAGTTTGTTTCCTAGATACCCTAGAAATTCAAGATAGATGCCTGGCCTGCCTGGTTGTGCACACCTTTGATACTAGCACTGGGAAGGGAGAGACAAGTTGATCTCTGTGAGATTCAGGACAGCCAAGCCAGCTGGGGCTACAGGGGGAGGTTCTGTTTCAAAAAAGTCCCCCCCCCCAAAAAAAAATTCGAGGGTTTTTGTTGTTGTTAAATATGTTGTGTTAAATATGAGGTACGCATAAATGTTAGAGATTATAATGTGAGCTTTGCTGTCATAGTGTGGGGTCACCTCAAGCCCTTTTGGAGCCACATCTGCATGGGTCGATATCTTAAATGTCTACACCTCCAAAGGCCACCACAGTTCCCCTACAGATGGTGATGGGAGACATTTCTTTGAAAAAAACAAAGCAAAGCAGTTTCTTTTGCAGCCCTTCTCTTTAAGTTAAAAAAAAAAAAAAAAATGAACCACGGTGTCATCATCCATGAATTCCTTAACCAAAGCTGATTTGGGGTATTTTCCTTGAATAAAAGGGGTGGTTGTGATAAAATTACAATTAAATTTTTTATTACATTCTTATTTTGTGTGCAAGTGAAGGTACACGATATGCCACAGGACATGCATGGACATAAGGACAGACAAGCCTGTAAGAGTTGGAGCTCTTCATCCTCCATGTGGAGTCTAGGGATCAAACTCAGGTTGTCAGGTTTGGCAGTAAGCATGTCTACCTGCTGAGCCAATCTCCACAGACAGTAAGATTAAAAATTCTAACTCAAAGTTTTTCTATACCTGCAAACTCACTGCTAAAGAACTCTTAGATTCATTCAACTGTGTTTTTCTGTTTCGAATGGTTCTTAGTAGTTAGTTGATAGTGCATGTGTTGAAAGATACTGATGATGGTAGAAGTCAACTCTTCATAGCGGTGTTAAGGAATTGAGATTTCCTTTTTCTTATTTATTCATCTAAAAAATTGTTGCTTTGGAAACAGGATCATGCTATGTGGCCCAAGCTTGCCTGGAACTCATTAGTGTAACAGGCTGGCCTTGAACTTGAATAGATCCTCCTGCCTTTGCCTCTTTGTGCTGGGGTCACAGGCATGGGATTTTCTTCCTCTTTGGACATCAGTTTTACTTGCTGTACTTTATCTCAACCTTTAGTGTGTGTAAAACACTTGAAACATTTAGGAGTGAACACTAGGGTGTTGGTGGGAGTCTGGCTGGCCCAGCAATCCTTCTTGCAGAAAGCAAACTAAAGTGTCAAAAATAACCATCTGGGGGCTTTGGGAAGTAACCAAAGGCAGTCAAGAAATTAATAGTACAGTGTCTGCCTGGAACTTGCTGTGTAGACCAGGCTGGCCTTGGTCTCAATAGAAATCCTCCTGCCTCTGCCTCTTGAGTGCTAAAGACATGAACCATCACACCTGAATGAAGAAAGGCTTCTTTCCAGAGCTTTCTGTAAGAATTATTGGAATCATGGGTCTTCCTGCTGGGGCCTCCCTCACCCCCAAACCTTTAGGTGTTTCTAGTGCTGACCAGTGGCTTTGTTGCCTAATGGGGTAGACTCAGTAATGGTTGGAATGAGGACAGTGGAAAAGAGGAAATTTACTGTGGAAACCTGCAAGGAGAGGTCATGGACAGCCCGCTGTGGGTGACAGAAAGCGCCTTGTGCAGGGAAGCCAGACAGCTGTACTGGGAGGGGAGGTCTAGGCTAGCCTGGAGCTACCCCAGTGGTTCACTGCACTTGCACACAGAGCCATCCACTAGTGTGGAAGCTTTGGGGGCTCTGGGCTGAGCAGGAACAAGCTTGGCTGACTACTAATCTCTTGGGGAATGATGTTGGGAAGCCAGATTTAGAAATTAAAATAAAAGAATGTGAAACGAGCAGAAACAGCAGTGATGCTTCTGTGGGAGAGAGAGCTCACTGAGTTGTGTGCTCAAGCTAAGTCAGAAAAGTGTGCGAGAGTGAACAGTTGCTACATGAAATTACCCAGTTTTCAATCAGAAATAATGAGAAGTGTAAAGAAGAAAGTATGACCAGCAAAAGTAAAAAAAAAAAAAAACCACCTGTGGGCCAAGATGTTGAATGTGGCCCACAAAAACTTCAAAGTGTGATTGCAAATACAAAGACTCCAAGTATGTGCAAAGAATGTAGAGTGTGACACCAAGCATTTACTCCACAGCTTCACCACGTTAACACTGTGTCATGTTCTCTAAAGAATGTTTAAATTAGAGCATCAAGGAACACTTTGAACATGCACACAAAGGTGGTAAACCCACATAGCAAGTCTGAATGCCTATTGCCAGCTTTGCCATCATCGGCCAAATATGGACACGGAGGTAGTAAACCACATAGCAACTGCACATGCCTATGGCCGGGTCACCACCATCAGCTAAGCCCACCAGCTCTTGTTTCATCCTAAGCATTTTTTTACGACAGCACATCTTAAAACACCAAATAAGGCTGGGCATGGTGGTGCACGCCTTTAATCCTAGCACTTGGGAGGCAGAGGCAGGTGGATCTCTGTGAGTTCAAGGCCAGCCTGGTCTACAGAGTGAGTTCCAGGACAGCTTGGGCTACAGGGAGACCCTGTCTCAAAAAGACAAAACAACAACAACAAAAAAAAAACAAGGAGCCAATCTTATTACTGTGCAGAATAATAATATAGATGGCCAAACAGTGAGTGCTTCTCCAAGTCTTGACCTCTCCAGGCATGTTACGATTGAAACTCCACATTGCATCTGGATCCACAGACTTCTGGATTCCCAGAGATGCTTACAGAGCTTCAGGCCAGGGAGGGTATGGGGCACCCTGTGGTACCATCTAGGATGTGACCTGGGCCTGTGGCCTCTATACTTTGTATCTTCTATGCCTTGACATGACCTTGTAAGTCAGGCAGTAACCCTTGCTTTCAGGAGGAGGGAAGACTACCTGTATACTTCTCTTGGCAAAGTGTGGAGCAGTAGTAAGAGGGGTCACTCATCTGTGTCTCGGGGCTCCTTTTTTTTTTTTTTTTTTTTTTTTTTTCCTTTTTGATTTATTTATTTTTTGGTCTTTTTTGAGACAGGGTCTTACTTTAGTCCCAGCTGGCCTGGAGCTCGCTCTGTAGACCAGGCTGGCCTTGAACTTACAGAGATCTGTCTGCCTCCTGAGTGCTAGGATTAAGAGCGTGCACCACCATGCCCGGCTATCTGGAGGCTCCTTGAAGTGAGGAGACCATAGTCACTTCTGCCACCATGTTGGATGCTTCAGAAGTTGACCCGGTGTTCTCTGGCTTGCCCTCAGCTTACCAGGAGTTCAGGTCATGGTCCCAGACTCAATCCTCACCACTTGCCCTGGGCACAGAAAAGATAACCCCAGAAGACTTGCCCCAGCAAAACCTGCTCCAAGATGGCCTCCTCCAGTGTAACTTGAAATAAAATCTTGGCTTCCTTTTGTGGTAACAATTTCTCATCCTGTGCAAACTAGGTGTCCAGTACATGCTGTAACCCCAGCATCACGTGGGGTGAGGTTAGAAGTATCTGTGGGCTGACTTCCAGCATAGCCGAGGAACACAAGCTCAGGGTTCAGAAAGATGTGAGATAGCAGACACCTGATGCCCTCTTCTGGCCTCCACCAGTGCACAGGTGCAAGCACCCAGGCACAGATACATGCACATAAGCGCAAGTGGACACACCCGCGCACACACAGATAAATGAGCAAGTCTTAAGAAAGGGGGCTGGCGATATGGCTCATTTGTGAAGGCAGAAGGAGAAAACTGACTCCATGGAATTGTCCTCTGACCTCCACACACATGCCATGGCACACATGTCCTTACACACAATCATGAAAATGAAAAAGAAGCTATACTTAGATCACATTAGCAAAAAAATAATTAAAAAAAAATATATATATAAAGTCATTTTTTTCTGAAGCTTTACTGGCTTGGAACTCACTATGTAACCCAGGCTAGACTCGAATTTTGCAAACCTGCCTCAGTCTCTTGATCCCACCAAGCCCTTGTTCATTTAAATTTAATTCCCGGCAGTGCGGTGGCTCTGCAGGTGAACACTTGCTGCCAAACTGGATGACCTGAGTTTGATCCCTGTTACCAAGCTTCACATGGGGTGAAACCAGAAGTATCTGTGGGCCAGCTTCCAGCCTGGCTGAGAGGACACAAGCTCCCGGTGTGCCCTGTGGCATGTGCACTACAGCTAAAATATAAAACAAGTTGTTCAGTTAAGAAATAAGATACAATTCTTCACAAAGTTATAACAATAAAATGAACTTCCACACCTCATACTCAAAATTAAACAAGGTTTCATCTATTTTAATTTATTCCCCATGCCTTTCTATGTCGTAAAGCCATATTAGAAATCATCACCTGCCGGGCGTGGTGGCGCATGCCTTTAATCCCAGCACTCAGGAGGCAGAGGCAGGAGGATCTCTGTAAGTTCAAGGCCAGCCTGGTCTTCATAGTGAGCTCTAGGCCAGCTGGGATTAAAGGGAGACCCTGTCTCAAA
>VZQC01008907.1:0-15785 GCA_009823505.1 Rhizomys pruinosus
ACCAAAGTTCAGAGAATAAGAAGTCTAACCAAAAAACCAGAGTGCTCGACTCCCTAATGGACACCTACATCACTCTCATTCTTCTAATGCAAAGATTTTGAAGAATAGGGGGTAGAAAGATTGTCAGAGCTATAAGTGGTAGATATGCACAAGGGACTGTGTTTCTTGTGCACCAGAGGACTGACACAAACACAATCCATTGTGGGTAGTACCCCCTCTTTCTGTGGTCCCCTCTCCCAGGAAGATGAGATGGGCAGTGTTCTAGTTTGTGTTCCATTGCTGTGACAAAACACTCTACTGACACACAACTTGGGGAGGAAAGGTTTATTCAGCTTACATTCCTGGGTCACAGTTTCATCACTTATGGAGCCCAAGGCAGGAACTCAGGGCAGGAACCTGGAGGCAGAGCTGAAGCACAGGCATGGAGGAATGCTGTTTACTGGCTTGCTCCCCTGGCTCATGCCCAGCCTGCCTCCTTATACGGTACAGCTAGCCTGCCTTCTTATACGGTACCCAGCCCACAATGAGTGGTGCCACCCTGGGCAGGTTGACACAGGGTGGCACCACTCATTGTGGGCTGGTCCTCCCACATTGCTCGACATCAAGACAACAATACTCCACAGATGTGCCACATGCCATCCAATGGTAGCCAATTCCCAATTGAGGCTCCCTCAACCCAGTGTGTTCAAGTTACCACTAAAGCATCAGCACAATTGCCCTTTCAACTTGACACAAAAACACATCACTATTAAACCACCACCTTTCCAGTTCTAATCCACAAAGTATGTATTTAACATTAATCACAACCTAAGACAGTACAAACTTAAAAGCCCCACAGTCCTAAAATGTCCAAACACTTAAAAAGTTCAGTCTATTAAAAGTCTCTAACTGTGGGCTGCTATAAAATCTAAAACAAGTACTGTCTTAATTTCAAAGGGAAGAATCAGGAACTCTCAAAGAAAACCTAAGTCCAGCAAGTACTCCAAGGTTGGACACTGGGATTCACTCATGATCTCGGGGCTCCAAAGGGTTTTGCAGCTCCCCTCTCTGACTCTGGCAGCCGTGGCACACACAGCTCATCTCGAGAGCCCAGGCGACTCCATTTCACAACCTGCTGCTGCTCTTGGTTGATTGTCCTGTGGTTCCTGGCATCTCCAAAAAGCTATGGTGCCACTGAAACTGAACAGCACCTTCACAATGGTCTCCTGACCTCTCCTGGTGCAAGACTCAGCTTCTCTCCATGACCCCTGCAATCCTGGGGTCTTCACTGCAACGGAGGCACTCCACCATGGTCTTTCTGACCTCTCACAGTGCCAAGCCTCAGCTGCTCTCTGTCCCCCTCAATTTCAACACCAGAACCAATAGGAGACTCTTACACACTACCAAGTCCTGCTACTGCTTAACATGGAGGCTCACGCCCCTTCTGGACCACAGCTCCTGTGTGCTGACCCTGAGAAATTCTTCCCAGAAGATCACCACAGTGATGCTGGTCTCTTGTAGTATTTAAGTCTGATTTTTCAGCCCCTCTAACCAGCAAATTTGTCCAAGAACAAAAAGATTTCACTTCAGGTTCTGGTCTTTTGTTACAGCTGATTTTCAGCCCAGCTGACCAGAACCCACAAATTACACAGACCTGATGAATCTCTGTCCCCTTTGAAACTAGAAACTTCACATGCCAGGCCTCCTTTCTTCTACAAATCCTTTAGCAAAACTGCTCCAAGCTCCACAGCAACAATCTTTAGGCAATTCAATGACTTCCAGCCCAAAGTTCCAAACGCTCCACAATCCTTCCCAAAACCCAAGGTCAGGTCTGTCACACAATACCCCCTCTTCTGGTACCAATTTTCTGTTCTAGTTTTTTCATTGCTGGACAAACACCTGACTGACACCAATTGGGGAGGAAAGGGTTTATTCAGTTTATATCTTCCTGGGTCACAGTTCATCACTTAGGGAGCCCAAGGCAGGAACTAGGGGCAGGGAACCTGAGAGGCAGGAGCTGAAGCACAAGCCATGGAGGAATGCTGTTTACTGCTTGCTCCCCTGGCTCATGCCCCAGCTGCCTTCTTTTATTTTATTTTATTTTTTTTATTTTATAAAAAATAATAATACTTTTTTTTTTAATTTTTTATTTATTTCGTATGTGTTATGAATGTACTGTCTGATGCAAGTCTGTGGCACCCGTGTCGTGCAATGCTGCGGAGGTTCAGAAGAAGGTCCTCGGATTCCCCTGGAACTGGAGTTCCCTTGGAATTGGAGTTTCAGACGGTTCTCAGCCACCATGTGGATGCTGGGGATCGAACCCGGGTCCTTCTGTAAGAGCTGTCGGCGCTCTTAAACCGCTAGGCCATCTCTCCGCCCGGCAGCCTGCTTCTTATACAATACAACACTAACAACTGTGCCCATGGTTGCACCACTCATGTGTGGGCTGGGCCCTCCCACCCTGCTCGACCATCAAGACAATACTCCACAGATGTGGCCAGGCCATGCAATGATACATTTCCTCCCAATGAGGCTCCTCGCACCCAGGTGTGTCATAATTGACCACATAAAGCTATCCAGCACAGGCAGCATGGAGTGATTGACTCTAGGACTCCTGTCTTTGCCCAGTAAGTTGGTTTATTTCCCCATGAACTCAGGCTTATTTAGACAAAAGCGAGCATGAGAATCTTTGAAAAAAATAGGGCATGAGACCTTTTTACAGAGAAGTCCATTGAACATTACACAAGAAACACATTTGTGCCAGATAATCGCTGCATGTTTTCAACAGAGGTTTTTTTCTTAGAACAAGGAACTTCAGTGCCAGTAATATTTTTTAAAGGTATTTCCTCTTATTAAAAAAAAAACATATGTCCAGGGGGCGGGAGAGAATAGCCTAGCGTTTAAAGCCCGACCGCTCTTGCAGAGGACCCGGGTTCAGATCCCCAGCACCCACATGTGGCTAAGAACGTTGTAACCTCCAATTCAAGTAGAACTCCAGTTCCATAGGGAATCCGAGCCTCTTCTGGACCTCTGTGGCATTGCACGAAGCAGGTGCACAAACCTAATGCAGACAATACATTCTCATACACATACAAAAAAAGTTTTTTTAAGTATTTCTATTACAAGGTGTGAATGTAAATCAGTTAGTATGTTTTAACTATACATTGATATTTTGGTTGTTTCCAGTCTGAGGATATTAGAAAAGATGCCTAAATATTGTGTCTAGATTATTGTCCTCCTTTCTCTGAAATAAATAGTTGGTGACTTACTCATAGTTGCAAGAATTTATTTGTTGTTTGCTGTACTTTTTGAAAATATTATGTATTGACCAATTTTTCTATCTTATTTTATTTCACATCATTGTTAGGAACAAGAATGTAAAGAATTGCAGGTAGACAGGAAGAAACAACCACACTTCACATCTAGATTGACCTTGGTGATTAGTGTAGTCAATGAGCAGTGGAAGCTGACCCATGGGAATAGGCAGCAGCAGTCACACCAACATTACCAACTTCCAGCAGCAGGAAACCTTAAATATGTTCATCTTGAGGAGATGAGGGTCGGTCCGCGTTTGTAAAAGAACTAGTGCTTCATATGGATGAGGCAGTTAGACATGTTTGAAGAGCAGAAGTTGCATCATAGCTGGGGTGGTCTGCTTTAGGGCCATAGTTTTGAAACAGGAGCTAATGATGCTCTGATAAATCCTGTGAGCAAGAGTGATGGTTTATGACTGGTCAGGGATTTTGTGTGCAAGCTCTTTTTAATCATAATTACCACAATGATCTAATTTTTTAATATCCTTTATAGTATATGACATTCCATTATGTTTTTGATAGGCATATGGTTTAGGTTTAAACCTAACAATTCAGGTTTAAATTTGAAATTCCCTAAGGATAATGTTATGAAATATAATTTTAGGTGTTTGGTTGACATTTATTTATCTTATAAAATATATTTAATGTATTTTACTCATTCTCTGAATTATTTTAATAAGTTTTCAAAATTCTTATATTCTACATAAAAGCATTTTATAAGAAATGTAGTTTGCAATAGTTTTCTCTGCTTAGACCTGATTTATCCTATCCCAGATATTCAGGGACTATTTTGATAAGGTGTAAAACATCCTTTTTTTCTTTTTATGGATTTGATTGTTGCTATTGTAGAAACTTTAATCTCAAGGCATATTTGCATTAGATAATTTATTTAAAGACCATGATCCATTTTCAAAATTATCTTTTCTGTAAATAATGTAAACTTACTGTAAGCTTCAATTTTTGGCTATATAATATTAACTGTTTAAGAAGTTGGCCAGTTGTGGATCTTTGTGTTAATATCCATCAGTTTACAAAAAGGGCATTTTCCTGGTTGGTGAGAGTTGAGAGAGATTCAGGAATCTATGGGTATAACAATAAGTCATTAGGAGCCCCTGAATAATATGTCAGTTTAACAGGATAATATCAATAGTTTCTCCCCTATGGCCCATGACCTGCATATTAGCAGGTTCTTGGCCCTGAAAATAGTGCCATATATCAACTCCATCTAATAAAGTGGACTTCATATTGAAGTAGGAAGTGGTTGGTTACTCCCATAACATTTGTGCCATTACTGTAACAGTAGTCACATATTTTCAGGATAATCATTTATCATAGCTCACTGAATTCACAGTGCGGTAAGACTTGTAATTATCTTTCTCTACCAGTAGCCTACATAGCACCTTCCAATGTTATGGAATCTAGCCTGTAGAGATTAAGCTTTGAAATCAATACCAACTTAATTTTTCCTTATTTGTTCAATTACTCACATATGCACTGTCTTCAGGAATGAGGTCTAGCTATCAAATTCTGTTGGGTATTCAAGTGCAGCAGCACTAGTCATACAAAAATATATCTTCCACATGATCCTCCACACTACTCTTGTGCCTAAAACTCAAAGATTCTCTGTATATCCTACAACACTGACACCTGCTGAGCCATGTTCATCACACTCTATTCACCATGGCCAGGAAATGGAAACAATCTAGATTTCCATTAACCAATGAATGAATAGTGAAAGAATGTTTCACTATTCATAGTGAAAAAGTTTACACGATGGAATAACACTCAGATGTTAAGAAAAATGAAATGAAATTCACAGATAAATGGTTAGAGCTAAACATCATAATCAACTTAAGTGAGATAACCCAGACCCAGGATGACAAAGTCAGATGCTCTTTCTTATAAGTTGATGCTATCTTTGAATGCATAGGTATGTTTTAGTTGGAAAATCCTTAGAGATCAGGAAACTAATAAGAGTTCCTGGAGGAGCTGAGCATGGTGGCACATGCCTTTAATCCTAGCACTTGGGAGGCAGAAGCAGTTGAATCTCTGTGAGTTCAAGGCCAGCCTGGTCTATAGAGTGAGTTCCAGGATAGCTGGAGTGACAGGGAGACCTTGTCTCAAAAAGACCAAAAAAACCAAAAAGTTCCTGGAGGGTAACTCATGAAAGGGGAGATAGAGTTCAGGGATGAAAATGGAGAGAGGGGAAGAATGGGACAGGATAAGCTTAGTGTGGTTGGGAATGGGGGGGCAGGCCAGAGAGAGAGTAAGGTGAGAGATAAATATCAGTAAAGGCCTTTCAAAGAGTCATAGTAAAGCTACTAGAAACTTCATTACGAATATAAAATCTGTAGCTGGAGAGATGGCTCAGCAGTTAAGAGCTCTAACCAAGGACCAGCATTTGGTTGCCAGCAACACACATACTGGATAACAACCATCCTTAACTCCATTTCCAGGGAATCCAATGCCCTCTTCTGACCTCTGTGGGCACTGCATGACATGGGTACACTTACATCCATACAGACAATAAACTCATAAAATAAAATAAAATAAAAATAATAAATAAAATATTAAAAATAAATCAGCAAATCAACTGTCTTCACATCACACTAAATAATTTTTAATTTTGCACATTAACCATTTTCTATATGAATAGAAAATAAGTTAAATTCCACCTTCAACATTGCGATGATTAAGTTTATGTCATTGTAAAGACTCTTTCTATTTTAGCTTTCATTCAGAGCAGGAAAGGAGCCTATGCTAATGGTTTTGTACTTCTATAGCAAATAGAGAGCGGCAGTGGGCATGAAGACTGGCACCCAAAGCTTGTACCATTCATAGACGGGACCTGTAGACAGCTGGAAATTGTCCAGGAAGACACAAATGAGGCAATGGCTATCCAAACCTAAGAGAATTGCAGCACATAATTGTGATAGTTAATGGAAAGTTGTATAGATTGAAATTGAAATTTCTTGTTTCAAACCCCTCCAAAATAAATAAATAAAAGCATAAAGCAAGGAGGTTTTGAAGAAAGTGGTCTAATATGGAAATTCCCCATAGAAAGTAAAAAAGATGCTTCATTATGACCTTACTCAACACCACAATAATTTTAATTAAAAAAAAAAAAAACTGGCAAGTGAATCTACCCAGCACCTGGGTGTTAGGGCTGCCCAGGTCTATTCTGGCATCATAAAAATGTCTAGTTTATTTGTTTTGATATTTGGGGCTTGAGGAAGCTTCTTGTTGTCTTTGTTGCTGCTGCTGCTGCTGCTGTTGCTGCTGTCTGCAGACAGAAGGCAATGAAATCACTTGCAACCACACAAAATGAACCAGCGGGACATTATCTTAAGTGGAACTGGCAAACTGAAGTACTTTGAAAGACCAGATGTTATAAGCATGCTTCTCCTTCCATCTCTCCTCACAGGAAGGAGGGGGGCATGTTCTCCAAATCTCACAGAGCATGCAAATTGCATTAGAGCTATCACCAGCCCAAATCACAACCCAAAGTGACCTTCCCCACCAGAGAACTGGGCCGGCTTGGTAAACATACCTGTCAGGTGAGGCTGCTTTTCTTTCCTGATTCAATGAAATGTTCTTGCTTTATTAAGTACGGAGTACTGAGATTAAAGATTTTAAAAAATTCAGACATTCTCAGAAAAAAAAAAAAAACGTATGAGTTATCAGAAAAACCCAAGTAAATAAAAATAAAAAACAAAATTGCAGTACATCATAGTATATATCCCTAAATATAACTAATTCATTTTTCATTCTTTATTCACTCATAATGAATAAAAGAATATTTTGAAATAATTAGGTACTGGCAATGTCCTTTAACATAAATAACAATAGGTACAAATATTTAGGAAATATATTTATTTAGTGGAACTGATTCAAATTTCCATTTCATAATAAATCTAAGAATGAATTTTGTTCTGTGTGTCTTTTTTCTTTTTAATTAATTTCCTTGTCTGTTTTCTATCACTATTTTCTTAATAGATTTTTTTCACTTATTCTGAAGATAGCACACAAAAGTAAAGAAAAATGGTTTTAGAATAAATATGTGCTATGAAGATTGAAACACACTTTTTCATTTCTTCTGTGGTATTCTTGGAACTTGATTGCTTTTTTATGTTTCTCTTTTATATATTTTTTTTATTTTATTTATTTTTGAATGTGTATGAATGTACTGTCTGCATGTAGGTTTGTGCACCCGTGTCGTGCAATGCCTCAGAGGTCAGAAGAGGGTGGCGGACTCCCCTGGAACTGGAGTTAAAGATGGTTCTCAGCCTCCATGTGGGTGCTGGGGATCGAACCCAGCTCCTCTGCAAGAGCAGTCGGTGCTCTTAACCACCAGGCCATCTCTCCCAGCTATGTTTCTCTTTTAAAACAAATGAATAGGACTGGTAGCCTGGCCTGTAGCTCACTATGTAGCCTAGACTGGCCTTGGATTCATAGCAGTCAACCTGCCTCAGCGTTCCAAGGACTGAGGTTACAGAACTAAATCAATAAACTAGCTTGGAACTTATTGTTTATTTTTCTATATAAATGTTGCTTTCTTCTTCTTGTTACTGTTATCATACAAGTAAGTCTGTAGGATGCAATTTCTGTTCCCCATTCTCTTAATTTCACTGTCAAAGTTGTGTTTAGCTGCTTAAAAACATTATAAACCTAATTTATGCAGAAAATAACTTAAAAATTTCAGACTTAAATACACCAGACATTTCTGAGTGCATTCCCTTGTACCCACATGTTCTTCGAGATAGCTCAGCTCTTCAAAGACTGATACTGGCTTTTCAGAATTTCTCTTCTGTACACAGAGCGTGACAAAAAGCAGAAATCCAGAGCCTGTAGGATGGTCTGCTCACTTTCTCATCAATATTCTGCAGGACAATGTTATGCTGGAACAGGCATGGAGTAATTCAAGTTCTGTATGCTTTCACAATCTCAGCAATAGGTGTTCATATGCAAAGACAAATAACACCATAGGAGAGACAAGAACTGGGTCTGAATAGATGCTGAAAGGATTTTGAATCATTACAAGTTTACTCTTGAAAGAACATATAGAACTGAATGTTTTTAACACATGTATAGCAAAGTTTTTCAAATAACTTGAAATTATAACGTACTTATTGATAAGTAATAAAATATGGTAATATAGGTATATATAATTTAAACTCAATAATCATTATTTTAATTGTATAGTTATTATTTATAAATTAACTTAAAATATTTTGGGGAAAGTTAAATATTTTCCGGAAATACTAAAATTGTTGGTACATGATATAAGAACTTTAGAGTATGTGTTTATAAATATAATTATTGATTGAAAGTCTTTCCCTCACTGCTTACACTCAAATTGGACCATACTTGCCTAAGAGTTTCACAGGGTATAACAAGAAGGTAACGAATAAAATATTGTATTTCTTTATGTTCTTTTAATTCTTGTTATACTAATTTCGAAGTTTGCTTTGCATGTGTATATGTATGTTTATACATGTTCATGCATGTTCACGTTTTTAAGTGAATGGGGAGATAGGTAGTCGAACTCGGATGTGATTGCTCTGGCACTGTCCACTATAGTGTTTGAAACAAGGTTTCCCATTCAACTTGGAGAACACTGGGTAGGGTGTCCTTGCTGTCTAAGTAGCCTTTCTCTTCGTGACCAACACTGGATTCCAAGCACAAAAACTTAGACACATAAAAAGCTACATGAATCTTAGACACACTGTTACCATAAACACAAGATATAGGCACCTCCTGTAAATCTGGATAGATTTAGAATTTCCCATCCTGAGATCCCAGAAAATGAGAAAGAAAGCAATCTCAGAGAACGAAAGTGAAAGGAACAGACAACAGACTAAGGGCCCAACAACAAAGACTATGCAGACACAAAGAGAAGAAATGCAGCACACACGGAACCCACTCCCCTATCAGCCCTGGAACCAAAAATCTGGACCCCTCACTTGAATTCCAAATCACTGAGGTGAATGCACTATTCCCACTCTAAATCCTGAAATGAACCCACATTTTGCACTCTAAATCCTGAGGCAAACCCCCTGTTCACACTCTACCAGTGGAGAGTTGGGGCATCCCCTGCCTCCTTGCTCAAGGAGCAGTACTGTGTCTGGTTACCCCAGACCAGAAACTCGAGTTTAATCAAAATAACCAAAACCAAAGTAAAGGAAAAAGGAAAAAGAATTGAGCTTGCTCTTACCCAAAAGACACAGCCAGCTGAAGGAGATGTCTCTAGTCCCCCCAGTGGTCTTTGTGGGATCTCGGTAGGACTTCCAAGATATTAGGGTCCAAGAATCTACACCAGACACACCAAAGGATGGAAAACCAAGACTTTACTTCTAGAAAAAGTAAACAAGCATGCTGGTGTGGGAGGAAAAAGGCTCTGACATCAAATTTCTTTACTTATTTCATTTATTATTCATTTATAGCTTGTAAGTGTGTTCTTATATGCTGTCTTTTTTTCTATTAGAAACAAACTCACATAAGTACATATTTTCCATTCTATCAAATTAATGAATATGTTCTTCTATAAATCATGATTGTTATGTCAACTGTAAGAATTATTTGTCTGACTGCTTTCCATGAATATTTTTCCTGAAGATTATTATTTCATTTAGGTCCCTGATACAGCTTGAAACCCCAACCCTCCTGCCTGCCTGCTGCCCTGTTCTCCCCTGTAGTATGGGCTTTCCCTCTGGAAACCAAAGTCTTCATTCCAAATGTCATGATCTTTCATAACAGCAAAAGAATGGGCTAGTGCTGGAAAGAACCTGTAGCTGTTTTGTGAAGGAATCTGGAAGACTTTGAAATGTTGGACTGAAAAGGCAATTGAAAGCTATAAGCAGAGCTTAATAGACCATCCTAGCAGAAACCAGGACATCAGAGGCCCAGGTCAAGATGTCTCAGAGGGAGAGGGAAACAAAGACATATATATATACACAGCGATTGGGACAGAGAAAGAACACAAGGAATCCCAATGTTACAGCCAAGGAATGTGCTGTATCAAAGGCTGTTATTGTTAAGGAGACCAGGGAGGCATTAAGAAGAGGCTTCAGATCTTCAGTTGCAAGATGGAAAGAGTGTTTAGGGCTAAATCTAACTCAGGAGTCTTCCAACTTGTGAAAGGCAGAAAAGGATTTTCAGTTCTTAGGAAACAATTGTGTCAGCATCTAAAGGCTACTCGTAATTGGCATGAAGGGGGTCAGTGTTCATTCCAAGCTGGCAGCTGAACTAGGCCTTGTCATCTACATGACACTGGCTTTGGAGGAATGACAAATACAAGAGTGATGGTGTTGTTGATAATTCATTTGTTGTTTCAGAGAGCCACTACATGAATGCAGGTAGCATATACCACCAGAGTCCTTGCAGCAATGCCTTGAGGCCAGGAGGTCCTCAGAAGCCATTATGTGAAGCTCTTAAATTGAAGCCTGAGTTGCAGTGGAGACCACAAGATGTTGGAGACACCAGAGCTGTGTGATATATGTCAACAAAGAGCTACATACAAGGAGTAGTATCAGCTCAAGAGAGAGAGAGAGAGAGAGAGAGAGAGAGAGAGAGAGAGAGAGAGAGNAGAGAGAGAGAGAGAGAGAGAGAGAGAGAGAGAGAGAGAGAGAGAGAGATTGCAAGATGTGAATCTGGAAGGGCTGAGATATTTAATCCCTTTGCAAGTAAAGTCTCTGATTTCAGGGATGGAGTTACAGGACTTAAGTGTTTGCACTACTAAGCTCTAGTCTTGCTTTGGTCCCGTGTTTCCTCACCATGTCCTCATTCTTCCCTTTAGAATGGGAAGGTGTATTCTGTGTCATTGTATGTTAAAAGAATGCAATATGCTTTCTGATTTGATGAGGGTTTACAATTAAGAGATTTCATTGAGTCTCAAAAGAGACTTTAGACTTTTGAATATATTTTATGTATAATAAGGATTTTTTTCATAATTTTCTATTGAACTTTTGTGCATTTCATCTAACATTCCTTAATCAAATTTTGACCCACTCCCCCATCCTTGTCCCCCAGCCCACCAGAGCTTGTACATTCTGCCCTACATGTCTACCATCTTTTTCTCAGTATTTTTTCAAGTTTTTTGCGACAGAAGTTTACTGTTTTGGGCAGAAGTTTACTGTTTCCGTCTGTTCTTTGTGCAAGTCTTTTTGTTGTTGTTGTTCCCTCTAATTTTACATTGCTCCAAAACATACATATATACACTCCACACATATACCAAAATTATGATGTCTGCAAATGGGTTAATGCCAAAACATATTCAGGGATTCACATTTAATAGTAGAGTTTCATGCAGGTAAAAATAAATATTACTTTACATTCTCTTTTTTTGTTGTTTTTTTCAAATTTTTTATTACTTCTTTATTTTTTTTTCATTTTTTTAACAATAAGTAATAATTTATGAGTACAAGCATCCTTCATGTAAAACCAATTTGCAAGCAGTTGTGCCCAAGCCCACACTGCCCCAAGGGTCCCACCATCCAGCTGGGGGGTGGCTTGTATGTTCAATCAAGTTGATCAAACAAGTGTCCAGACTATATTGCTACTTTACATTCTTAAATGACGTAGCAAGTTGTTGTATGTTTTAATGTACTTTTTATAGTAGCATCAGGTATTATATTTACTAAAACAGAAAAATATTACTCAGTGTGCCTTACAAATAAGGATTTGGTGCTAGGATCCACAAATGAGTGATACTATACATCATTTGTTTTTCTGGGACTGTGTTATTTCACTTGGCATAATATCTTCTAGTTCCATCCATTTACTTGCAAATTTCATGATGCCATCTTTTTTTAATTTTATTTATTTTTGTATGTGTATGAATATAACGTCTGCATGTAGGTTTGTGCACCCATGTTGTGCAATGCCTCGGAGGTCAGAAGAGGGTCTTGGATTCCCCTGGACCTGGAGTTCTCCTGGAACTGGGGTTATAGATGGTTCTTTTCTGCCATGTAGGTGCTGGGGAGTGAACCCAGGTCCTTTGCAAGAGCAGTAAGTGCTCTTAACCGCTAGGCTATCTCTCCAGCCCCCAAATGCCATCTTTTTTTATTGCTGCACAGAACTCCCTTATGTAGATGTACCATATTTTCTTTATCCACTCATTGAGGGATGCTTCGGTTTCTTCCAGCTCTTTGCTATTGTGAAGAGAGTTTCAATAAACATGGTTGTGCATGTATCTCTGCAATAGTATGAGTCTTGTGGGTATACACAGGGGTGGTATAGCTGGATTAGGTGGTAGACTCATTTTGAGTCTTTTAAGAGTTCTCCACACTGCTTTCCCTAGGGATTGCATGATTTTGCATTCCCACCAACAGTGAATGAGTATTCCCCTTTTCGCACAGGAAATAAGATCAACAAGTGGGACTTCATTAAACTCAAAAGCTTCTGTACAGAAAAAGAAACAACCAAATAAGTAAAGAGAAAACTCCCAGAGTGGGAGGAAACCTTCACCAGTGAGACATCTAACAGAGGATTAACATCCAGAGTAATTACAAAAAAATAACCCAAAAACAAAAACAAAAGAGCAAGAAAACAAATGACCCAATCAAAAGATGGAGTAAAAAGCTGAATAAAGACTTCACAAATGAAGAAGTAAAGATGGCTGAGAAATATCTTAAAATTGTTCAACATTGCTAATAACCAAGGAAATGCAAATTAAAACCATGTAAAGATTGCATCTTACCCTGGTAAGACTGGCTATGATCAAGAAAACAAATGGACTTTTGAACATTTTGAAGACTGTTGAAGATTGTGGGTACTTTTAAACATTGGGCCAAATGTACTTTATATTATGATATGGCTATGAGCCTAAGGGGGTCGGGAAGTGGAATGCCCCAATATAAAGCTACTACTGTTTTCTAAATCTTGCCTGTGCCTTATCTTTTCTTTTATTTTTATTTTTTAATAATAGGTCATAAGTAATGAATATAGGCATCCTTCATGTAAAACCAATTTGCAAGCACCTATGCCCAAACTTGTACAACCTGAGGACCCCATTGTCTATCTGGAGGATATGTACTATCATGTTGATCAAATAAGAGTACAGTCTATGTTTCTGTAGTTTCCTAGTTCACCCCAATCACAGCCCTTTTGTTTTACCATACCCCCTTTTCCGCAGGTTGTTCCCTAGGCTTTAGAAAAGGGACACAAGTGGGCAAGAAGCCAAACACTCTACTTTCTTTGGAGATGTCGTTTTGGACTCTGATTGATTCATTCTGTTTCCTTTCATGTGTTGGCGGTTTATCCCGAAATAACCTTTTACTCCTACTGATGTAGCATAAGCAGTTAGATATATAGGCATTTAAACAGTACTAATTATTATGGTAGTTTACATTGGTATAGATACAGATGTTTGGATAGTTGCCTTCTTTAATTTACTGACAGTCATAGGAACTGTGAAAGGTTAATACTCTATTCAGAGCCAAATATAATACTAAAGTATATATAAGCTGGGTAATTGAGTAAAATGTATTAATACAGAAGGGCTGTGTTATCAGAAATGGATTATTCAGCCAAGGAGATGTTGGCTGGGGGATCCAGGCTCCCAAAAGATAAAGGCTTTTTGCCAGAAAACTGGGATACCTGCAAGAACAGAGGCGGTAAAGCCCTGCTGTCAAAGACCTGGTGTAAGCATTGGAAAGATATATCAAGACCACACCTGCAAGTGTACAGAAGGCCTCTGGAATGCCAGAGAATGTTACTAAAGGCCACTAAGCCAACAAAGCAAATATTGGTCTCCTTGAGTCAAGCAAGACTCCTGCATTAGCTTCAGCATCAGCTACACCTCACCTGCCTGGAAATACTGTGCAGCAGTGGCAGCCAAATGTCTTTATATCTCAAATCTAATTGGCTATTAACTCTCCTTGGAGGAATAATACAGAGCTGATGCCACAGGCTTAAGTCCTCTAGTGGTTAGGAGATATTATAAGCCACAGTAAGACCTTGTCAGCTTTTACAGAAAAGCTATAGACCTTATCTTTTTATATATTTCATAAACTCACAATTGTTTCATTATCAGTACAAGTTTAAAACTATCTTGTCTTTAAAAAAAGCCTGTCACCAACCAAGAATTCATAGTGGAGGGAATCAAGGGACCCCTACTGAAGTAGTGCCCACTAACAAATGCTAGGAAACGGGGTGTCACTGCCATCAGCTGTGCACCAACTGGTGAGCCTGTGCAGCCCTGGCAAAACTCTTGGAATTCGTGTTTACACAGATAAGATTGTTTAAACTTACTGGCTTTCAAAATAAAACAAAAACACATAAATATGAGGAAGAGCCTTATCAAGAAGGAAGGGGGTTGATAGAGGTGGGAGAGAAATAAGGAAAATGAGGGAAATCAGAATGTGTTGTACACAGGCATGAAACTGTCAAAGAACAAGCCAGACCTAACTTCAAAAGCACATCAAAAAACAGCACTTATTTATAGACCATTTGCTCTTATATTCCTGAAAAGTAATTTAAAATTCTAAAGGAAATATGCAAATAGATACTGTGAGGAGTTATAATGGAAAATTATTGTGGACAAGGATGTCTACTCTCATATGTACAGAGCCAGCTACATCTGACTTTTCTGGAAGAAAGTATCTCTAATTTGGTTAATGGAACCTTAACTTTTTGGCTTACATCTCTGAGAAAATAGTATTCCTGCTATGCTGTAGTGCATCTGAGAAGCAGAGATGATTTTGACTATTTTCTTATTATATTTTTTAGCTAGATTTAACATGCAAATTGCCTTCCAAAGATTAAGTATGGAAGGTAGGTAGCAGTGATATAGTTTAATGAATTTGTGTTGATATCAACCATGATATTGTAATGATCTGATCTTGTTAATTGCTCTGGTTTTTTGCTTATTCTCATTTCCTCTTATGCTGTTCATATTGAGTGATTGTGTGAAAAGCACTAACAGTTTAAAGTCATAACTGAAGCACATAAACAGTTTTCTCTTTTTTTCCTGAAATAAATGGTTCAGGTCATTGAAATGTTTTATTTAGTTGTACTGCCCATGTATTAGTCACTTTTCTGTTGCTGTGATAAAACACCATGACTGAGGAACTTATAAAAGGAAGAGTTTATTTGAGCTTACAATTGCCAGTTCCGGGGAATTAGAGTCCATTGTGGCAAGAGGCATGGGGGGTGGAGACTGGAGCAGCAAACCAAGGGTCACATCTCACAATGAGCGCAGGAAGCAGAGAGAGCACCTAGAGACTATGAAGCTTGTTGAACTCACTAAGCCTGCCCCCAGTGACATACCTCCCCCAGCATGGCCACACCTTCTAAGACCTCCAAAAACAGCGCCACCAACTGGAGACAAATGTCTGAATACTTACAGCCTATGGGGAACACTCATTCAAACACCACATTCCACTCCCTGGCCCCCATAGGCTCCTGACCATATAAAATGCAAAATGCATTTAGTCCAACCTTAAAAGTCCCCATAGTCTTTACCAGTTTCAATGCCATTCAAAAGTCTACAGT
>VZQC01008907.1:16081-73530 GCA_009823505.1 Rhizomys pruinosus
ATATATATATATATATATATATATATATATACTGTAGCAATACAAGTTGGAGAGAACAACAACAAAAGAACTGAAATAAACTCTGGAAATACTCAGAAAAAGATGCAGAACATGTATGGCAGAGTGCAGGGACTTGGGTGGGGTGGGGGCATGGAAAGGGAAGTGATTCTAGATTTGACTGAGAAATGATGTATGACCTATGGAAAAAGTTTAATAATAAAAAAGGTTTAATAAAAATTATTTCTTATAATTTAAATTTGTTCTGACAATTTCACAGAAGTACATAATGCATACTGAACATTTTCTTACCACAACCTCTTAACTCTTTCAGCTTCCTCTTCTAAGTCCCTTTACCTTGTTGATCACTTTTCCTTTATGATATTTTGAGTTTAACCATGGAAGTGAAATTATTATTTGGAATCTAGTGGAATTATCAGTAATTGTCAGTGAGTATGCAACTGAAGATATCAACTACTCCTCTCCCAACATCCATTAATAGCCAATCATTCTCTAGGGTAGGCTACCACCACCTCATGAGTGACCCCTTGCCCCTCATTCACAAATGATGAATGACAAGGTAATTTTCCTGCAGGCCCAGTGCAGGTAACCACAACTGCCATGTGCTTGTGATTGCCAAGGCTGTGTCACGCACAGAAGGAGCATTTTGCAGCTCTTTTCCCTATCTTCTGGCTCTTATATTCTTTCCATCCTCTTTTCTATGATGTTCACTGAGTCTTGGAGAGGTTGCTATACTATTTAGGGCTGAGCTTTCAGTAGTCACTTCTCAACAACAACTTGAGGGAGCCTCAGTTGGGAACTGCATCCATTGGATTGGCCTGTGGCCATTTCAGTGGGGTATTTTCTTGATTGTTGAGTGATGTGGGAGTGTCTAGCCCAATCTACATGATACCCCACTTAGGCAGGTTGTTGTGTATGATATAAGAAAGCAGGCAAGCAGCCAGCTGCCCTTCGGCTTCCACCACAGGCCAGATAAGAGCCGGCCCACCCCACTGGGAACCTGAGTCTTCANTTGATATTGCGTTTTATTGCACAGTGGTCTGATCGAATGCATTAGATAATTTCAATCCTTTTGTTTTTGTTGAGTTTTTTCCTGTGTCCCGTAATATGGTCTGTTTGGAGAATGTTCCATGAGGTGCTGAGTAGTAGAAAGGGTATTCTCTGTGTTTGGGTGCAATATTCGATCGATGTCTGTGAGTTCCATTTTGTGTATTGTGTTCATTTCAGTTCAGTTGTCTCTCTGTTTATCCTTTGTCTGTGATCTGTCTAGGGGACTTTTAATGGCGAGTATTTGAAGTCCCCCTGTCTTAGTGTTGCTGGGGTTAATCTGTGCCTTGCGATCTTGAAAAATTGTCTTTCTCAAAGTTTGGTTGCCACTGGTGTTTGGTTGGTATCTGTATATATATTTATTATTGTGCAATCTTCATCGTCAAGTGTTCCTTTAATAAAGATGTATTGGCCCTGTTTGTCTCTTTTGATTCTTTTGCTTTGGACGTCTATTTTGTCTGCTATTAAAATAGCAACACCATTTTTTGTACCATTTGCTGGGATCTTACTTTCTTCCATCCCGTCACCTTAGGTGTGCAGAGCTGAAATTGAGAGGGGTTTCTTGTAGACAGCAGAGAGACAGATAGGGTTTGTTTCCGAATCATTCTCCCCAGTTTCTGCCTTTTGATTGGCGACCGTTTCAGTCCAATTAATATATAAGGTTTGTTATAATTAATAGATGGATGTTGCTTCCTGTCACTTTATTATCCATTTTGGCTTCTAGCCTCTGATTTTGCTCCTATGGTTCTGTTTTATTAGTTCCTTTCCTAGATGTTTGAGGATTGTTTCTCCTATTTCTGCCGTTTGAATTGCTTCCAAGTATTTATGAGAGTTGGTTTTCCAGACATGTATTCCATAATCTGTTTATGTCATAGAGATTTTTTCTCTTTCCTTCAAGTTAGTCGACATTTTTGCTAGGTAAAGTATTATGGGTTTTTTTTGGCATCCGTTGTCCCTTAACACTGAGAATGCTTTGCTCCATGTTCTTCTTGCTTTCATGGTCTGAGGGGAACGAGAAGTCAGTCAGTTGTAATTCTGAGGGTTTTCCCTTTGTATGTGAATTGTTTTTCTTTTGTCGCCCTCAGAATTTTCTTTGTTTTGGGCATCTAGCCTTTTAACTATGATATGGCAGGGGTGTTTCTTTCTGATCTTGTCTGTTTGGGGTCCTCTGTGCTTCTTGTATTTGTATGCGTTTTTTCTATTTTTTAGTTTGGGAATTTCATCTATTATTCTTTTGAAGACCTGATCATACTCTTTCTCTTGAGATTCTTCTCCTTCCTATATTCCTATGATACGGACGTTTGGACCTTTTTCATAGTGGTCCCATATTTCCTGGTGTCCCACGTTTGTGTATTTTTAAATTTCATAAGGTCTTATTTGAGCTTTTTAATCGCTCTGTGTTATCTTCCAGAATTGATATTCTTGTTCTCTTTCCTCCATTCTACTTCTGAGGCTTTTTCCTTTTCCTTTCTTCTTGATTGAATGAATGTGTGTTCTAATTCCTTTCTCGTTTCATCCTGTGTTTCTTTAGATTTTCCACTTCCCTCTTGAGCTCTCAACTCTCTTCTTGGTTGCTTCTCAAATCTCTTCTTGGTGCTCCTTACTTGGCTTTCCTTTTCAGTGTTTCTACTTCCTTTTGGCAGTTTGTGTTTTCTCCCTCTAGTTATTCTGGAGTTTATTGGTTTGTTCCTTTAGTTCTTATGTGAAGTTTGTAATGAATAAATTAGGACATTGTTGACGTTTATTTAATGAGAGAGAGTTAGCTTCTCATATATATATTATTTTTTTTAACTCTAATTTTTGGAGTTGTAAATTTGTTCATTATTTATTTCTGATGTTTGTCATTGTTTCCATATAGGGATTTGAGTTTTTAGTCTATCTCTTTATTTCTTGAATTCCTCTTTATCTTCTTTAATTTCCCTGCATAAGTCTGCAAAATATTCCCTAAGATCTGTTCCTTTGGTGTCCTCCAAGTGGTTCCCATTTTAGCTGTCTCCTACAGGTTGGTAGAGCTGGGTGAAGGATTTCCTGGCCTTTCCCAGTTGCCCCTTTGTCGTGTCCCTGGCATGTGGGCGGATGGTTTGCTTTCTCCTTCAGATGCTTTTTTTTTTTTTCCCCCTTGTTATGGGTATGGACTTGTCTACTTTTCATATATTTTGTTGCTTATATTGGATATTGGGAAGCCAAAGAACTCTTCTCTTCTCTGTTATGAATGTTCTCAAAAGAAATAAAAGAGTCCACTTGGATTCTCACCAATGGCGGGGGGATATGCCTGATCTAGCCCGCCTCTGGCAGCCTGCCCAAAGTTGCAGCCATGCTGGCCTTGTCCCGACTCTCCGGACCCTCTGGCCCAGTGCCCGGGTCCCGCCCAAACAGCCTCAGACCCGGGAAGAACCCAGCTCCAAAGCTACTTGCCCAGGTGACTTCTGGGTAGCCCCCCCAAAGATGCAGCTGCACTGGCCTTGTCCCATCTCTCCGGACCCTCTGGCCCAGCACCCGGGTCCCGCCCACAAGCTCTAATTGCATTTTTTAAATCAAGCGATCTACATTGCCACCTACTGGCTATGCCTTTTCAAAATCTCAAAAAGATGCAAACAGGTTTTCAGTGTATTAAAGTGGTAAAAAGTTTTTGGGTATTTGAAAAAAAATAACTAAAAGGTTATAAAAATTAAAAAAAATTAAAAAACTGTGAATTCCATTCACATCATTGTGGAATTCATTGGCTGCCATTTTTTACGACAAGCCTGCATTCGTTCAGATGACCAGTGGATAGCTGGTATTGAGGCCTGCATTTCATTTGGTTGACCAGTTGGTTTGGAAAAGGATCCCTTTGCGGACCACCAACATGAAAGCTGGTGTGAAATTCCTAACCTGGGCTTGGGCAGGTGGAAAGTCATGGCCAAGAGTGGGAAAACGTGTCTCGTCCCAGACTTAAGGACCAAAGTAGGAAGTTACCTCTCTAGTCAGGTCATAGAAGTGACCAACTGACCTCTACACAATGGGGCAGTTCCTCACACTGTCCACAAAGTGGGAACTGTGTCCCCTTCCCTTAGCAGGACTGTGCGTGACAAGGAATCTTCGGAGATTTGGGCCAGGGCCAGTTGGTCTGTACCTTTGGTGGGCTGCTGGGGCATAGGCTGGCTTAGATCACGCATATCACCCCCCGCCCAATCGGGAGTATCCAAGTGGACTGTTTTTTTTTTGGAGAACCTTCAGAACAAGAAGATAAGAGTGCTTTGGCTTCCAATATCCAATATAGAAAAAAATTGAAGAGTTAGACAGTCAATACTCCATAAAAAAGGAGGAGAAAGAAAAAAAAAAAAAGCATCTGAATGAGGAAAGCAAAACCATCCGCTATTGGTGATCCTGAACCACAAAAGGGAAGACCACATGCCAGGGACACAATGAAGGGCCAACATGGGAAAGACAACCGGATAATCCTGCACCAGCTCTACCAAACCTGTAGGAAACAGCTACAATGGGAACCCCTTTGAGGAGAAAGGAACCGCTATTAGAGGAATCATTGCAGACCTATGCAGAAGAAATTACAGAACCTAAAGAGGAATTCAGAGAACTAAAGAGAGAGAATGAAAACTCAGAAAAGACCTAGAGGGATAAATGACATAACTTCAGAAAGAACTAAGGAACAGACCAGCAAACTCCACAAAGAACTAGAAGAAGAAAAAAAAAAAAAAAAAAAAAAAAAAAAAAAAAAAAAAAAAAAAAAAAAAAAAAAAAAAAAAAAAAAAAAAAAAAAAAAAAAAAAAAAAAAAAAAAAAAAAAAAAAAAAAAAAAAAAAAAAAAAAAAAAAAAAGGAAAAGAAAAAGGAATTAGAACACTCATTCAATCAGAAGAAGGAAGGAAAGGAAACAACGCCTCAGAACTAGAATGGGAAGCAGATAAAGAATATCAGATCTGGAAGAAACCACAGAGCAATTAAAAAGCTGAAATAAAGACTACAAAAAATTTAAAAAATCAACAAAAGTGGAACAACCAGGAAAATATGGACCACTATGAAAAAGGATCAAAGTCCATATATAGGATAGGGATAGAGGAAGTAGAAGACTCTCAAGAGAATATTATTATTCATATTCTTCCACAGAATAATAGATGAAATTTCCCCAAACTCATACAAATAAAAGAAGACATAGGACCCCGAATAGAAAAAAAGTCACATCCAAAACTGACTTCTCGCCTCAAACCATTAAAGCAAACGAAAGAACATGGAGCAAAGAATTCTCAGTGTTAAGGGACTACCAGATGCCAACCCAGATACTTTACCCAGCAAAAAACTGTCTCGACTATACTTTAAGGAGAGAGAAAAATCTTCCATGGACAGAAACAAGATGATGGAATAAATGTCTGAAACCAACTCTTCATAAAATACTTGAAGCAGCAATTCAAAGGACAGAAGCGAGAGCAACAATCCTCAAACACCTAGGAAAGGAAACTAATAAACATAACCATAGGAGCAAATCAGAGGCTAGAAATCCAAATGGGGATCAACAAAGTGAATGGAAGGAACATCCATCTTTCAATTATAAACCTTAAATATTAATGGGCCTAAAACTCCCCAATCAAAATGCATAGACTGAGGAGTAAGCTTAGGAAAACAAAACCCACTATTATGCTGTCTAAAGAAACCCCTCTCAATTTCAAGGATAGGCACCAAACTTAAGGTGAAGGGGATGGAAGAAAGAAGACAGTATTTCAAGAAAATGGTACCAAAAGAAAGTGGGTGTTGCTACCCTCAAGGCACAAGGAAAGCATTAAAAAAGAGAGAGAGAAAAAAAGAAACAAAAGAGACAAAACCCTGGGCAAATTACATCTTATTAAAGGAACAATTGACGATGAAGATTTCACAATCATTAAAATATATGCACCAAACTCAGTTGCAACAAACGCTGGTGCACCAAACTTTATAAAAGACAATTCTTCAGGATGACAAGGCTCAGATTTACCCCAGCACACTAATACTAGGGGGGTGGGGACTTCACTACCCCATTAAGTCCCCATGAAAGAGGGGGAAACAGGACAAAGGATAAACAAAGAGACATCTGAACTAAATGACACAATCACAAAAGGACCTCACAAACATCTATCGAATATTTCACCCAAACACCAGAAGAATACACTTTCTACTCAGCACCTAAAGGAACATTCTCCAAAATAGACACATACTGGGACACAGGCAAAACTCAACCAATATAAAAATATCTCAATAATCTCATGCATTCTATCAGACCACAGTGCCAAAAAACGCAATATCAACACCAAAATAAACTCACACCTACATGAACACAGCGAGACTAAACAACACTCTCCTGAATAATGATTGGTCAAGGAAGAAATAAAGAATAGAATTAAAAACATTCCTCAAACTGATGACACTGATATAAAAACAACCAAGGCCAAAACTTATGGGATACTTTGAAAGGCGTCCTAAGAGGGAAGTTTTATAGCCTCTAAGTGCCTACATTAAAAAAACCGAAAGGAACACAAGTGAATGATCTAACACTGCAGGTACAACAATACTGAGAGACAACAACAAATGAAACCTAAACGGAGCGCAAGAAGAAATAACAACACTCAGAGCAAGAGATCACGAAATAGGACACAAAGAAACCATTGCAAAATCAATGAATCAAACGTTGGATCTTTTGAGAGAATAAACAAGATAGTCAGGCCTCTAGCCCCGTTAACAAAAAGAAAGAGGGAAAAACTCCAATCAATCGAATCTGTGACGAAAGGGGAAATATCACAACAGGACAATGAAAAGATCCAGACAATTCATATGGGACTACTTCAAAAACTTATATTCTACTAGGTTTGAAAACCCTAGAGGAAATGGACGACTATCTGAAATATGGGAATCACCAAAGCTCAAACCACGACAAGAGATCAACAGCCTAATAGACCAATAGTACAGGAAGAATTGCAGATGTAATAAGTAAGCCTCCCAACAAAACATGCCCAGCCAGATGGTTTCATGGCCGGAAATTTATAAAATATTTTGTAAACGACTTACAACCATTACTAATTCAATTGTTTAGAAGGATACAAAGGGAGGGACTTCTACCCAGTTCCTTCTGTGAAGCCAAGGCATTCAAGACATACTACCAAAACCCGGGAAAGATACAACCAAAAAGGAAGAAAAACTACTAGACCATTCTCCCTAATGAACACAGATGCCAAAATCCTAAACCGGATTATGTCAAATCCATTTACAGACTCTCACATCAAGAAAATCATCCACCATGACCAAGTTGGATTCATACAAGAGATGCAGGGAAGGTTCAACATACCAAAAATCAATAAATATCATAAAAAAAAATAAATAAAAAAAAAAAAAAAAAAAAAAAAAAAAAAAAAAAAAAAAAAAAAAAGCCTTTGACAAAATCCAGCATTCCTTCATGTTTAAACGTCCTAGAGAGGGACTTCGTATTCATGGACCATCATTCTTCAATGTAAATCAAAGCCATATATAGGACACCCACAGCCAATATCCTCCTAAATGGGGAAATATGAAGAAGCATTTCCCCTTAAAGGTAGGAACCGGCAGGCTTGCCCCCTGTCACCACTCCTTTTCAATATAGTTGCTGGAAACCCTTGCTAAAGCAAAAGCAAGAAGGAAATTAAAGGCGTTCTTAATTGGAAAGAGGAAGTCAAGCTATCCCCTTTTGTGCTTGATTATGATTGTCTACCTACTCAGGCCGTAAGAACTCACACAAGAAAATTCCTAGAAATGATTAGGACCTTGGTAAAGTGACAGGATACAAAATAAATCTAGAAAAATCAGTAGCATTTCTATACACCAACAACATGCACTGAAGAAGGACTACAAGGAGCACTTCCCACGCACATAGCCTCTAAAAACAATAAAATACCTAGGAAACAAACTAACCAACGACACAAGGATCTCTACAACAAAATTTTTAAACCCCTGAAAAAGGGGAAATTGAGGAAGACATCAGGGAAGATGGACAAACCCCCAGATCATGGATTGGGAAAATACACATAGTAAATGTCCATCGTACCCAAACAAGTGTACAGATTTAATGCAAATCCATCAAAATCCCCAAGATTTTTCTTCACAGGCTTGGAAAAAAAAATCCTCAATTTCATTTGGAAAAAACAAAAGACCCCAATAGCCAAAGCAACCTCTGAGTGAAAAGAGCAATAAAAGGGGAATCACTATACCAGACATCAAACTAACTACAGGGCTATAGTCATAAAAACAGCCCTAGTACTGGCACAAAAACAGACGAGTTGAACAAGGGGGAATTAAAACTGAAGATCCGGGGGCTGGAGAGATAGACTAACGGTTTATTAAGAGTGGACGACCGTCTTTGCAGAGGACCGGGTTCTATCCCCAGCACCCACATGGCGGCTAGAACCGTCTGTGACTCCGGTTCCAGGAGAACCCCAGCCACCCGGGAATCCGAGACCCTCTTCCTGACATCCGCGGCATCGCAGACACAGGTGCGCCAACATGCATGCAGACAATACATTCATACACATCTAAATAAATTAAATAAATAACTAAATAAATAATTAATAAATAAATAAAAAAATGAAGATCCAAACTGGACTCATACATCAGCCATCTCATATTGACAAGGGGCCAGGAAGAACACAATGCGAGGAAAACAGCATCTTCAGGAAGTGGTTGGCAAAACTAGATCACCACTTGTAGAAGAATGAAATATTAAACCCCTACCTCTCACCTTGTACAAAAGTCAAACTCCAGAGCGGACCAAAGACTTCAACGTGAAACTCAAACTCTGAAGGTGTGAAGAGAAACTTGGCCGCAGACTACAAGACATCGTCGTAGGAAAAGACTTCCTACACAGACAGCAGCTGCCCACAAGAGTTCAGATCGACAATTGACAAATGGGACCTCATTAAACTCCAAGTCTGTGCAATCAAAAGAAAACAAATAAAGGACGTGAGTGAAGATGAGAAAACTCACAGAGTGAGAGGAAACCTGCACTGCAGATACATCCTGACAAAGCATTAATTTTCCAGAGATAATACAAGCTCTCAAAATAACAAAAGAAGAAAGAAATATAATGAAATCACTCAAAAGATGGAGCAAGATCTGAAATAGAGACTTCACAGAGGAGGAATTAGAGAACGGCCGAGAAAACCGGTCTTAAGAAGTGTTCAAACATCGCTAATAATAAGGAAATGCAAATTAAAACCACTTTGAATATCACCTTACCCCAATAAACTGGCTAGGATCAGGAACACAAATGATACCAGTGCTGAAGAGGTTGTGGAACAAGGGGGTCACTCATCCTATTGCTGGTGGGGAAATTCAATCTTGTCCAGCCATATGGAAAGCAGTGTGAGAACACTGAGAAGATTCAAAATGAGCCTTCCCATTTGGCCCATTCATACCACTCCTGGGGTATATACCCACAAGACTATCTACTGCAAAGAACATGCCACAGTCTAGTATTTACTGCAGCTCTCTCACATAGCAAGAAAAGCTGGAACCACCCAGTGCCCCCTCGACTGACGAGTGGATGAGAAAATTGTGGTCATGTATACAGATGGAGGTTATGCAGCAGTTAAAAGGGACAACTCATGAAACTTTGCAGGGTAACTGGATGGGATAGCTAGAAGACATTATGTTAAATGAAGTAACACAAGTCCCAGAAAAAACAAACGACAATGGGTGTCCCCTATGTGGATGCTGTACGAATAAACCCAGATATAAATATGTCTCTTGGCGAGGGATGCATAGTAAAAGACAACAACAGAAGACCTAGCACAGAAAACGGCCTGAGATGGTGAATTGTGGAAGAAGGGGGAGGGGTGGGGGGCGGGAGGGACACGGGTGTATTATTCATTAATGCCTATATTGATGTGAGTTCAACTATGTACCAAGTTTTGCCTAGACACTGTATACAGGGAACATGGTGTCTTAGAGACTTATAAGTAAATAATGTGGTATATTAAACAACATTGTTACAGAATCTGATAACAACGTACATGCACCTCAGTTACATGGAGATATAATTCGCCTGTTGATTTCAACATTGTTTTAACATAAAGTGTAGAGCAATAACTTTGGTATTGGCACAACACAAATGTTTCGTCCATAAATTTCTGCTGTTGTATAGTACACCTTTGTAGCATTCTCTTTAAGATGATTTATTGTAAATAAGTTTGCTTTTCCCCAAGTTAATCATATAGTAGTCACACAAAACAACATGAGTGAATTGATGACATCTGTGACCTTATTCACCCGTATAGTTACGTATAATACAACTGTCTTCTGGAGTATTCATGGTTAAAAAAAGGGGGGGGATACAGATAGACATGAAGCTTTTTGTTAAAAACATTGCATATTCAAATCCTAAAACTAACTCGGGAAAGGATTTGTGGTGTCCTAACAAGAACAAAATGTCACCAAACTTAATGGCTGAGAAAAAAAGATACACTTTGCATCTAGTAGGATGTACCAGAAACGTGGCCACGAAAGGTTTGACCTGTCTGAAATCGAAAGGAAGAAAAAGACCTCAGATTGCTATAAACAATCGCACCCCTCTGTGGCATCCTGAACTTGTACAAAACTATTTACGATGAGTCCTAATGAAACTTACCCCTAGGTCTAGCCGCAAGGTTTGATATGAGGATTTTCTTTTTTTTTTTTTTTTGGTCTTTTTGAGAAAGGGTCTCTTGTGTTTTTTTTCCGCTGTCCTGGAAACTTACTCTGTAGAACCAGGTGGCCTTGAAACTCACAAAGATCCGCTGCCTTCTCTCCCAAGTCTTAGGAGTTAAATGTCGTGTGCCACCACACCACGGCATATGAGAGAGTTTCCTTGCCTTCCCCCCATAGAAAAAGGAAAAATATGAGATGATGAGGATCGCGTTCTCCACACTGCAAATTGGAGACAACTATTATAGAGGTAATCTCTTATTAAAACCGTTAAACTGCCTTCTTTAAGTGACTAATAGAACAAAGAACGTGAATGTGAAAGGCATTATTCTCGTTTCAGAACCCAAATATAATACTAAGCACTTAAGCGTATGCGCTAAGCAAAAACTATTAATTACGGAGCTCTGACATTCAATGGATTTTCTACCCGGGAGAATGTTGGCCAGGGGATCAAAGGCCCCCAAAAGGTAAAAGTCCTTGGCCTCTAGTAACTGGGATACCTCAAGAAGAGAGGCGATAACGTGTATGAAACACTTCCACACATTGTAGGGGACACTTGTATGAAGCCGCAGACAACAAAGCACCATCTCGCTCTATTTGTTCTTTCTCAAAGCGTTTATTTATTCATGCAGGCAGGTCTTGCAGAACGGTGTTATTTAGCACACTTTTCTCCTTCTCCCTTTCTCCTCCAAGCTTTCTCCCTTCTCAGGCAAGGCAAGCTTCTCTCGTCAGACTAGAAAAGGAGACAGAGGAGTCCCTCTATCTAGGAAAGTCCCTCTAAGTATCTACCTTCCCAGCCCAGTTGCGTGTCTAGTCTCGATTTGGTATCTATCTGGCCTGATATTGTATACGAGGGTGCACCTGCACAGCTCAAACGGTGAGCGTGGCTTTACTTTGAGGTAGAGAGGGAATCAGGTGTTAATCATTAATACTCAGGTGTTAGTCATAAGGTTGCAGTTGGGTGCCTTCTTAGGACTGTCGCCACACCTGCTCGCCACAGAGAAGGCCCGCTGCTGCGAAGACGCTGACGTTAACATGGGAAATTGTATTGGAAACCACACTGCCAAGCTACAATGGTCTCTGGAATTACAGAGAGTGTCACCAAAGTGCCACTCAACCACAAAGCAATATGTTCTCCCAGAGTCAAGCAAGACTCCTCCCACAGCACCAGCTCCACCCCCGCCTGCCTGAATACTTGTGCAGAGAGGCGCCATATGCCTGTATATCCCAAAAACCTAATTGGCTATTGTCTCTCTCCTTGGAGGAATAACCCATGGCTGATGATCCACAAGCTTACATTCTCTACATGGTTTAGAGATGTTATAAGCCACACGTAAGACCCTGTGCATATTTAACAGAAAAAATTAATTCATGGCTTAAATATCATCCAAACATATGTCTACCAAAGTAATCCTAACATAAATATTAGTGTCTCTTAAATACCTGTATATATAAATCCTGTGCTCCATTAGTAGGATCTGAAAGGCTAATTCCTGGACAACCTGTCGCCCGTGCAAGGAAACATCCCCGCCATTGACCCAGAGTCCAAGACAACGCTCCAGAGAAGTGGACTGTTTTATTCTCATCCACACTGTGCCCATAATTCCTAACCTAGGGAACATCTGCGCGAGAGGGGGGGAATAGTAGAATGTAAGGCTGCAATTGGTGAATGTTGAAACGCACGCAATGATAGCTCTGGACACTCATTTGATCAAATGATTGAGAACATTACAACCCTCTTCACCCCCTGTGATTTGGTGGGGCGGTGGGGTTGGCGGACAACACCTGATAAATTGTTTCATATGAAGGATGCTTGTCTCATGGATCATCACTTTATAGTTAAAAATGAAGAAAAAAACCGAGAGATAGGATGCATGACAGTTATGGTCAAATGCATTGATCTGGGATGGGGTGGGGGTAGGGGGGAAGGGAAAGGGAAATATGCCCCTGATCGAATTGGAAAATGAGGATGAGATGCACAAAGCACCATAAAAAAAATTTAATCGATAACTCATAACCTTTGTTTAACTTGAATTTGTTTGGCGTTTAATATAAATTTGTGTCCTTGTCTTGAGAAGGTAGGGCCACGTTCCAACTCAGAGGCAATATTTTTACTGGTATCATGGCTATTAACATTAAAATATACTTACAACACAAGTACACACATCCATACACACGTGTGCACACACATACATACATACATATATACATACATACATACACACTTACATACATAAGAAAGATTTGTTAGGTTGACCTGAAAGAGAAGAAAGCCGTATTGTTCGATGTCCAATGAAAAACATGACATTTTTATAATTTTTATAGGGTTATTTTTACATAATTAGGATAAATGTCCTAGTAATGCATAAAACAGCTGAGATACATATGTCACCTCTTAGACCCATTTCCAACCATTTGCCTTCAGTGAGCTATCTCTAAAGTCTACTATTCTTTCCCTATCCTGTCTCTTCTGGTTAACTACTCCTAAGTTGTCCCTCTACTAAGCCTAACTATCCCTATGCTATTTACAAATCTAAAGATTGAGGATTCCCAAAAGTAGACAGCCCACAGTTGTTTGTAGTCTTGGACCGATCCATCTTGTCTTATTATTAAGTACTTTGGAAGAATAATAATTATCCATAATCACAACAATAATCACAATTATTAATTATTAAAAATTATTAATAATTATTAGTCACAACAATCATTAATAATTATTATGAATTATCAATAATAATAGCCAACAACAATGAACAATTTACCATTAGACTGAATTTCTATCAATTGTTATTAATAATTATATCTAATAACAATAACTATAACTATTAATAACAATTACTACTAATAATTAACAACAGTCTGTCATTAAACTGAATAATATGCATACTATAAACGCAATTAAAAATTATTAACACTAAGGGGTATAAAACAAACACTTTCTATGAATTGAATCTATTTTTGTTTATAGTCAGTTTCTAATTAGATTTAAACCTGTAGGATTATAATGAATTAAAAGTGAGAACTTACATTCACTCACACATACAGCTTGAAGATGAGCTTAAAGAAATATAAAACAGTTTTATTCAAAAATTTCTCATTTAAATTGAACCAAAATATCAATTCATGTTGTTAAAGAGACTTTTACCAATGGTCCTTTAAAAAGACAATTTACTGGAGTGAGTTTGTTTTGTTAGAACTTAAAGGCCTGTAAATTTCCCTAGAAATCCATCTATCTTGTTTCCAAAATGCTGAAATCAAAAGAATGTTACCTAAAATCAAAATTAAGTGGGCATGATTTAGATACCATATGCTGAGTCTGCAAGCTGGTATTCATGCACAACAGGCAGGCTTATGGTGCCAGGCCAGAGCTCAGACCACATGTGATCAAGAATTCTGTGAGAAGAGATTTTTAAGGTGAAACACATTTTAAAAAGAGCAAACTAAAGTTAAATCAACCAATTAATTTTAACTGTGCACCTATATTTACTCAAAGGATATCTAGGGTACCCAGGGGTTAAGTAAAAATATTACACTTTAAGTTAAGCATGCTGAAATGGATTTGAATTACTGTTAGCTAAATCCCAACCTTGGATCTACAAATAACTGACAAGTTTTAGTTAAGAAGAGTTAGATTTAGAGAAAACCCACAAGAAGACAAGAGAACAACACATTTTTATCCAAAAACAGATTTCATATACAAAATTTAAGAGAAAAATGGCCAAGGCTTGAAATTACCTGGAAGAGGCTGCCACATACCCTCAGACCACTGTCCCATCCACTGAAACCAGCAGGAAAGACAGCTTCACCACAACAGATAGATATCAGGAGAGAGAGGAGAAAGACAAGAAAAATTGAAGATTTAGGGGTATGCATACCTAAGTTGTCAAGGTTTCCTTCTTCCCCATGTTAGTGTTGCCATTTGTGGGTACACCACTGAGATTTGTGTCAGGGCCCGCTTAAACCCAGGATGACCCATGTGGAAAACACGTGCAGGAAAGCACTCCACATGGACGCATGTTGAGGTTCAAATGCAGAGATTTTATTCCAAGATGTCTGCTTAAATATCCGACATGACTCAATTCTCAGGGCCGAATCCTAAATCTTTATGTCACTACACCCCCATGGGTGTGGCCAAGGAGATACCATTGGCTTAGAATGCTACCCATCTTAACTAAGTTTTCCCACACCACTGGGACCTAGTTGACCTCAGAGGACAAGAAACAAAGTTATTCTTTATGTCCCATCGGTGAACTGGTATGGCCACTAAGTATGGTCATTATCCATTCAGAAAGGCTAAGTTACACCCCTCTAATACTTTTAATTACTGTATAATATTTTAGATAAGGCCTGGACAAAAGTTCAAGCAACCTTGTATAATACTGACTGGAGGAGGGACTTAACACCATACAATAAGCAGGCATAACCTACAAGATCGAATTAAACAATTTCAGGCTTATTTTAAATGTAAACTGCTCACTACAATTACTACAAATGGGAACAATCCTTTTCCTTTTTAGACCCCCTATCCTGATTTATAGTTTTCCCAGAAAGACAGGCTTTGTAAAATATACTGGAATATAGGAAATAAACTGATAAGGATTACCAAGCCCATCCAAACTGTCTTATTCGGACTGCATGCAACTGGTTCAGGAAGATAGAATCTAGCTTTTTGAGCCAAATTATCTGGTTAGGTCAAATGAAATATTAAAAGAAACTCTTTCAAGAAACATGAAATGTGGGTAAGCCACCGAGATTTGTGGTGGGGCCCATTTAATCCCAGGACGACCCATGTGGAAAACATGCACAGGAAAGCACACCATATGCACGCAGGTTGAGGTTCAAATGCAGAGAGAGATTTTATTGCAAAATGTCTGGTTATATAGAGGTTGTGACTCAATTCTCAGGGCTGAATCCCAAACCTTTTTGTCACTACACCCACCCCATGGATGTGGCCAAGTAAGTCCCTTTGGCTTCAAGTGCTACCCATGTTAATTAAGTTTTCCCACAATGAAGTACACTTTCAGTAGCCATAGGTAACCCACTATTTGTCTGTGTCCATGTAATCCAAACCTGTAACACAGAGTCCAGTGCAAACCTGGAGTGGACTGAAAACTAACAACAATTCTGTGTATCTTATCCTTTTACTAAACCTTGAAGTGCCATGTGATTTGTAGATAAGGCTTGGACAAAAAGTGAACACTCTTAAACAAACCTTAACTAGATACACATTTTGATTCTTTAACTAGTTGACTGAACCTTAGAAAATTAAACATATTCATATCGTCTCTCCTTTTACCTGCCATAACAAACCTCCTCAAACTTTTATCACTTGCATAGACTTTCTCATCATCTTCATATAAATCCTTCTCCATTTCTATATCTCTCTAACATTTTTCCCATCTTCTCATTTCCTTTTTTAATAGCATGAGACATAATATTCATAAACAGATTGACTCTTTGCTGTGAAGAAATACTATGAAGCACTCTCACAAAATAAATGCTGTGGTTAGACACAATGCCATGACAAACTAGTTTTAAAACCAAAACTTTAGAGCTTTTTCAGAAATGTGGTAAGTATCCCTAACTGGGTTTCCAACTTAAAAATGGAAAATGAAAAAAAAATTAAATTGAAATAAAAAAAGGAAAATGAGATGGGCCAGGCCATTCTGGTATTAGTTCTCCACCCAAACCAGACCAAGATATTTATATACCTCAGTCTCCCAAGTGCTGGGAGAGTTTGCAAAGATATTTTTAGGATATCTAGGTTACACCATTAAAATATTTATATTTCTGATCAGGCATGCCAGAATAAGACCTCACTAAGTATGAGGGCTTAAGGCACTTACACCCTCCAAATAGGTTCCTACTAGTTAGTTGAACTGAGGTTCCATAGACTCAAACACACATCCAAAACATCAAGAGCCTGGGGTGAGAGGGCTGCTCTAACATCTTAAAGTGATCACAATAATTTTATATAATGCCTTTATCCAAATGGAGTCCAAAAACATAGAGTGAAGTACAGTTTTTCATGATTCACCCAGTTCTCTGAGACCAACTCTTCGACAAACATAAACATACAGCATGCAGGAAGGACTGCCTGCCAGATCAGCAAGGAAGGCGCTGACCCAGGGAAGTCCCTTTGCCTCCCAGACACAGACCATCCTGGAGATCAGCTCCTATAGTGCACCCCCAGAAGCCATGTGGCACCCTGACTGATCCAGGTGCCAGACCCCCAAAATGGGTCTCTAGCAGAGACAGAAAGGTTGCCACGTGGACACTCCATAGAGCTCAGGAATTCCCCAAGCTCCAAAGACCTCTACCCAAGTCACACCATGATTCCTGACTAAATGTAGATGTAATTTTACTAGCTAGCAAAAGGAAATTTATCTCTGGTTCTTTAAGATAGAGTCTCCTCCTGGCAGCTGGGTGGAAACTCACCAAAGCAGACCAGATGGGCTGACCTTGGGCTCACAAAAAGCTGCCTGTCTTTGCCTCCTGAGGACTGGGATTAAAGGTGTGTGCTGGGGCTGGAGAGATGGCCTAGTGGTTAAGAGCACCGACTGCTCTTGCAGAGGACCCAGGTTCGATCCCCGGCACCCACATGGCGGCTGAGAATCGTCTGTAATTCCAATTCCAGGAGAACTCCAGTTCCAGGGGAATCCAACACCCTCTTCTGACCTCCACAGCATTGCACGACACGGGTGCACAAACTTGCATGCAGAGAGTACATTCATACACATACAGAAATAAATAAAATTTTAAAAAATTAAAAAAATAAAGGTGTGTGCTGCTACACCAGGTCCAAGAGGGAACCATCTAAAACCAAAGCCAGTCCAAGAATTTATTCCCAGCCCTGAAGGTGCATTAGTATGTTAAATCAGGGATACATCCACCCAGAGAATCTGGCCCACAGAGGTATCAAAAACAAGAACCAAAACAAAAACAAACAAACAAACACAAAGTAGATACTTCCAAAGAAAACAAGTTACCTCATACAATCCTTTAGAAAGCAGAAGCATTTGATAGACTCAGAGACAATAAATTTAGAGATGTCTACATTATCCAAATTTTTAGGCTTTTAAATGCATTTTTAAATATCAATTTTTAAAGTTTGCATGTGCGTATCTAGTCTGGCATGCCAAAACAAATGATTCTGTGCACATGAAGGATGGAAACTTGAAATGGCCACCTTGTTTGACAGAACCAACATGAGACAAATACAACAACTGAATTACAAACACACACAAAAACAAGCTACATGAATCTTAGACACACTGTTACCATACACACAAGACATAGGCACCTCCTTTAAATCTGGGTAGAATTTCCCATCCTGAGATCCCAAAGAATGAGAATTAAAGCAATCTCAGAGAAAGTGAAAGGAAGAGACAAGAGAATAAGGGCCCAACAACAAATACTATGCAGACACAAAGAGAAGAAATGTAGCATGCACGGAGCCCACCCCTGATCAACCCTGGAACCAAAAATCCGGACCCCCCTCACCAGAATTCCAAATCACTGAGGCGAACACATTATTCCCACTCTAATTCCTGAAATGACCCCACTGTGTGCACTCTAAATCCTGAGGCAAACCCCCTGTTCACACTCTATCAGTGGAGAGTTGGGGCGTCCCCTGCCTCCTTGCTCAAGGAGCAGTACTGCAACCAGTTTCTCCTGACCAAACACCCCAGACCAGAAACTCGAGTTTAAACAAAATAACTAAAACCAAAGTAAAAGAAAAAGAAAAAAGAATTGAGTTTGCTCTTACCACAAAGACACAGCCAGCTGAAAGAGATGTCTTTAGTTCCTCCAGTGGGCTTTGGGGGATCTTGGTGGGACCTCCAAGATGTTAGGGTCTGAGAATCCATACCAGACACACCAAAGGATGGAAAACTAAGACTTTTTTTCCAGAAAAAGTAAACCAGCCTGCTGGGGTGGGAGGAAAAAGGCTCTGACACCAAATTTCTTTACTTGTTTTTCATTTATTATTCATATATAGCTTGTAAGTGTTTGCTTATATGCTGTCTTTTATTCTCTTAGAAACAAAGTCACATAAGTACATATAAATTAATGAATATTTTCTTCTATGAATAATGATTATCATGTCAACTGTAAGAATTATTTGTCTGATTGCTTTCCATAAATATTTTTCCTAAAAATTATTATTTCATTTAGGTCCCTGATACAGCTTGAAACCCCAACCCTCCTGCCTGCCTGCTGCCCTGTTCTCCCCTGTAGTTTGGGCTTTCCCTCTGGAAACCAAAGTCTTCCTTCCAAATGTCATGATCTTTCATGACAGCAAAAGAATGTGCTAGTGCTGGAAAGAACCTGTAGATGTTTTGTGAAGGAATCTGGAAGACTTTGAAATGTTGGACTGAAAAGGCAATTGAAAGCTATAAGCAGAGCTTAATAGACCATCCTAGCAGAAGCCAGAACATCAGAGGCCCAGGTCAAGATGTCTCAGAGGGAAAGGGAAACAAAGATATATATATATATATAGCAATTGGGACAGAAAGAGAACACGAGGAAACCCAATGTTACAGCCAAAGAATGTGCTGTATCAAAGGCTGTTATTGTTAAGGAGACCAGGGAGGCATTAAGAAGAGGCTTCAGATCTTCAGTTGCAAGATGGAAAGAGTGTTTAGGGCTAAATCCAACTCAGGAGTCTTCCAACTTGTGAAAGGCAGAAAAGGATTTTCAGTTCTTAGGAAACAATTGTGTCAGCATCTAAAGGCTACTTGTAATTGGTATGAAGGGGGTCAGTGTTCATTCCAAGCTGGCAGCTGAACTAGGCCTTGTCATCTACATGACACTGGCTTTGGAGGAATGACAAATACAAGAGTGATGGTGTTGTTGATAATTCATTTGTTGTTTCAGAGAGCCACTACATGAATTCAGGTAGCATATACCACCAGAGTCCTTGCAGCAATGCCTTGAGGCCAGGAGGTCCTCAGAAGCCATTATGTGAAACTCTTAAATTGAAGCCTGAGTTGCAGTGGAGACCACAAGATGTTGGAGACACCAGAGCTGTGTGATATATGTCAACAAAGAGCTACATACAAGGAGTAGTATCAGCTCAAGAGAGAGAGAGAGAGAGAGAGAGAGAGAGAGAGAGAGAGAGAGAGATTGCAAGATGTGAATCTGGAAGGGCTGAGATACTTAATCCCTTTGCAACTAAAGTCTCTGACTTCAGGGATGGAGTTATAGGACTTAAGTGTTTGCACTACTAGGCTCTATTCTTGCTTTGGTCCCGTGTTTCCTCACCATGTCCTCATTCTTCCCTTTAGAATGGGAAGATGTATTCTGTGTCATTTTATGTTAAAGGAATGTGATATGCTTTCTGATTTGATGAGGGTTTACAATTAAGAGATTTCATTGAGTCTCAAAAGAGACTTTAGACTTTGGATTTTTGAACATTTTTTTTGTGTATAATAAGAATTTTTTTTCATAATTTTCTATTGAACTTTTGTGCATTTCATCTAACATTCCTTAATCAAATTTTGACCCACTCCCCCATCCTTGCCCCCCAGCCCACCAGAGCTTGTACATTCTGCCCTACATGTCTACCATCTTTTTCTCAGTCTTTTTTTTTTTAAGTTTTTTGATGCAGAAGTTTACTGTTTTGGGCAGAAGTTTACTGTTTCAGTCAGTTCTTTGTGCAAGTCTTTTTGTTGTTGTTCCCTTTAATTTTATATTGCTCCAAAACATACATATATACACTTCACATATATACCAAAATTATGATGTCTGCAAATGGGTTAATGCCAAATCATATTCAGGGATTCACATTTAATAGTAGAGTTTCATGCAGGTAAAAAATAAATATTACTTTACATTCTTTTTTTTTTTTTTGCTTTTTGATTTTGTTTTGTTTTGTTTTTTGTTTTTGAGACAGGATCTTCCTGTAGCCCCAGCTGTCCTGGAACTTGCTTTGTAGACCAGGTTGGCCTTGAATTCACAAAGCTTCGCTTGCCTCTGCTACTTTACATTCTTAAATGATGTAGAAAGCTGTTGTATGTTTTAATGTACTTTTTATAGTAGCATCAGGTATTATATTTACTAAAACAGAAAAAAAAATTACTCAGTTTGCCTTACAAATAAGGATTTGGTGCTAGGATCCACAAATGAGGGATACCATACATCATTTGTTTTTCTGGGACTGTGTTATTTCACTTAGCATAATATCTTCTAGTTCTATCCATTTACTTGCAAATTTCATGATGCCATCCTTTTTTATTGCTGCACAAAACTCCCTTATGTAGACGTACCACAATTTCTTTATCCACTCGTTGTTTGAGGGATGCTTCGGTTTCTTCCAGCTCTTTGCTATTGTGAAGAGAGCTTCAATAAACATGGTTGTGCATGTATCTCTGCAATAGGATGTCTTGTGGGTATATACACAGGAGTGGTATGGCTGGATTAGGTGGTAGACTCATTTTGAGTCTTTTAAAAGTTCTCCACACTGCTTTCCATAGGGGTTGCATGATTTTACATTCCCACCAACAGTGAATGAGTGTTCCCCTTTCTGCGCAGGAAATAAGGTTAACAAGTGGGACCTCATTAAACTCAAAAGCTTCTGTACAGAAAAAGAAACAATCAAAGAAGTAAAGAGAAAACTCCCAAAGTGGGAGGAAACTTTCACCAGTGAGACATCTGACAGAGAATTAACATCCAGAGTATATAAATTACTCAAATAAAAACAAAACAAAAACAATGGAGCAAGAAAACAAATGACCCAATCAAAAGATCGAGTAAAAAGCTAAATAAAGACTTCACAAATGAAGAAGTAAAGGTGGCTGAGAAATATATTAAAATTATTCAACATTGCTAATAATCAAGGAAATGCAAATTAAAACCATGTAAAGATTACATCTTACCCTGGTAAGACTGGCTATGATCAAGAAAACAAATGGACTTTTGAACATTTTGAAGACTGTTGAAGATTGTGGGTACTTTTAAACATTGGGCCAAATGTACTTTATATTATGATATGGCTATGAGCCTAAGGGGGTCAGGAAGTGGAATGCTCCAATATAAACCTACTACTGTTTTTTAAATCTTCCCTCTGCCTTATCTTTTTATACATATCATAAACCCACAATTGTTTCATTATCAGTACAAGTTTGAAACTATCTAGTCTTTAAAAAATGGCTGTTGGGGTTGGAGAGATGGCTTAGCAGTTAAGAGCACTGAATGCTCTTGCAGAGGACCCAGGTTTGATCCCAAGCACCCACATGGCAGCTGAGAACATTCTGTAACTCCAATTCCAGGAGAACTACAGTTCCAGGGGAGTCCAACACCCTCTTCTGACCTCCGCAACATTGCATAACACGGGTGCACAAACCTACATGCAGACAGTACATTCAAACACATAAATAATTAAATAAATATTTAAAAAAAGAAACTTAATTAAAAATAAATAAATAAATAAATAAATAAAATAGCCTGTCACCAACCAAGAATTCATAGTGGAGGAACTCAAGGGACCCCTACTGAAGTAGTGCCCACTGACAAATGCTAGGAAACGGGGTGTCACTGCCATCAGCTGTGCACCCACTGGTGAGCCTGTACGGCTCTGACAAAACTCTTGGAATTCGTGTTCACACAGATAAGATTGTTTAAACTTGCTGTCTTTCAAAATAAAACAAAAACACATAAATATGAGGAAGAGCCTTATCAAGAAGGAAGGGGATTGATAGAGCTGGGAGAGAAATAAGGGAAATGAGGGAAATCAGAATGTGTTGTACACAGGCACAAAACTGTCAAAGAACACGCCAGACCTAACTTCAAAACCACATCAAACAACAGCACTTATTTATAGACCATTTGCTCTTATATTCCTGAAAAGTTATTAAAAAATCTAAAGGAAATATGCACATAGATATTGTGAGGAAATGTAATGAAAAATTATTGTGGACAAGGATGTCTACTCTCATATGTGGAGAGCCAGCTACTTCTGACTTTTCTGGAAAAAAGTATCTCTTATTTGGTTAACAGAACCTTAATTTTTTGGTTTACATCTCTGAGAAAATAGTATTCCTGCTATGCTGTAGTGCATCTGAGAACAGAGATGCTTTTGACTATTTTCTTCTTATTATATTTGTTTAGCTAGATTTAGTATGCAAGTTGGATTCCAAAGATTAAGTATGGAAGGGAGCAGTGATATAGTTTAATGAATTTGTGTTGATATCAACCATGATATTGTAATGATCTGATCTTGTTAACTGCTCTGGTTTTATGCTTATTCTCATTTCCTCTTATGCTGTCCATATTGAGTGATTGTGTGAAAAGCACTAACAGTTTAAAGTCATAACTGAAGCACATAAACAGTTCTTTCTTTTTTCTGAAATAAATAGTTCAGGTCATTGAAATGTTTTATTTACTTGTACTGCTTATTTATGAAATGAAGCAGAAATAAAATAAAATAATTAATACTATTTGGATGAAAATCCAGGCAGCTCAAGAATCCCCAGAGACTCTAGGCAGTAACATGAGAGGAACTGCGTCCAGAAGAGCAACTGGATATCAGGTATGCTTCTGCCTCTGTCTATGGCCAGTTTATTTGGAGTCAGATGTTTTGCTTATACTTCGATGGAAATGAGTCACCTTCTTATTAGCCTTATTTTTGTTAGCATAAAACAATATATTCTTAGTACAAAGATTCTTAAAATTATTTCTAAGCCTTACGGGATTATGCATGGGGGCATCTCTTGGAAGGTCCTGCAAATGTGGGTCACCAGTCTTCCTGTTCAGGGAGGTCTTGGAGAGCCACTAAAGGGACTTCAGCCAGTGTCCAGTCTATAGAGAAGAAAATCTGCTAATGCTTCAGAAAAGGAAACCTGGTCTAGCAAGACCTGATTTTGTCCTTAAGTGGATGGAACTGGTAAATGAAAAGCTGAAAGGAGCAAGGAGCTACCTCCCACCCCCCCAAAAAAAACCAAAACCTGAGAGACCCCTGAGGACCAGATCCTCTACTGACCTTGAGGAAACAAAAACCTTGGTTAATCTGGCCTTACTGTGTGGCCTTAAGCATCCAAAAGGAAAGTACAACCAGATATAAATAATCAGTAAGACTAGAGAAACTGTACTGCAGATATAGAACTTGAGGTCTTAGTAAGGAGACAAAAAAAAAGACACACAAAAAAACAAACAAACAACAACAACAAAAAACCAGAGTACTGTTGTTTGGCCTGTCTTCAGTTCTTATTGGCAAGTACATCAACTCTGTGTCTGACACTGCTTTTGGCACTCTTTAAAGACATGAGACACAGCTTTTTAACTTCCAATATGGACCAAGAACTCATGTCTCTCCAAGAATTCTCCAAACCTTCAATGCCAGATGGGGACTACTGAGATACCCAGCTTGTGGACTAAATAGCTAAGGGGATGTCAGCCTCATCAGAATACAGACTGCCATTGTTGGACTACCTGAGCTGTATCATGCAGTCCAGTGCAGGGGGATCGAGACAGGATGCATGCTTACTGGACTTTATTTGGGGGACCATGGGAGGGAAAAACCCCCATTTGGAGCAAAAGTGCAGGATTGATAGTTGTTTGGGATTGCCAAGGAGGAGTTTTCAAGTACTTCCTTAAGGAAAACATAACATCTTTTAGGAAAAAAAAAGCCTACAATTCAAGTGATATATATATATATATATATATATATATATATATANCCTGTAGGCGAGGGACATAGCTTCGCTGGTAGAGTGCTTTCCCAGTGTGTATACACTCCCCGCCAGGCATCGACCAGCAGAGGTGGCCTTTGTCTGTAATCAGCTGGAAGGTGGGAGCAGGAGGGTCAGGGTTCAAAGCCATCTTCCTTGGCCACTGAGGCCAGTCTGGGTTAGAGACTCTGGTTCAAAAAAACAAGAAAAGCTGGGCGTGCTGGCAAATGCCTTTAATCCTAGCACTTGGGAGGCAGAGGCAGGTGGTTCTTTGTGAGTTCAAGGCCAGCCTGGTCTACAAAGCGAGTTCCAGGACAGCCAGAGCTACAGGGAAACCCTGTCTAAAAAAAACCAAAAAAGAAAAAAAAAAAAAAAACTCTGAAAAGACTCCATGTATGCCAGAGTGCAGGGACTTGGGTGGGATGGGGGCATGGAAAGGGAAGCAATTCTAGATTTGATTGAGAAATGATGTATGACCTATGGAAAAAGTTTAATAATAAAAAATTAATAAAAATGTATTTCTTATAATTTAAATTTGTTCTGACAATTTCACACATGTACATAATGCATACCGATCATTTTTTCACCACAACCTCTTAACTCTGTCAGCTTCCTCTTCTAAGTCCCATTACCTTGTTGATCACTTTTCCTTTATGATACTCTGAGTTTAACCATGGGAGTGAAAGTATTATTTGGAATCTAGGGTGATTATCAGTAATAATCAGTAGGTATACAACTAAAGATATTAACTACCCCTCTCCCAACATCCATTAATAGCCAATCATTCCCTAGGGTAGGGTGTCCTTGCTGCTAAGCAGACTTTCTCTTCATCAACACTGGATTTCAAGCATATTTCAGCATACCTGACCTTTTTACAGGGGTTCTCAGAATAAAATTCAGGCCCTCCTGCTTGTACGGCAAGCATTTTATTAAGCTTTATCCCCTGCCCAGTTTTAGAATTTTCATTGAGTAAAGCATTTATACAAGCATAATAATTATGTTAATACTAAATCTATTGAAGATGCAATTAAAAGAACCAATTTTAAAATAAAATTGAGTAAATATTATAATGCTAAAATTAAACTAAATATTTTATAAAATGTATTCTAGAAATATATTAGTATAAAGTAGTATCAATTCAATCACAAATACTCCATGAACATATTCGTGTTTTTAAAGCAGCAAATTTCTAAATGGAAAATTAGATGCACAGAGAAAGGCCTGATTCCATGTTAGGAAAGGTGGAAAGTAATTCTGAAATAAGACAGGAAAACAGAGAGGGGGAGTGAATATCTGAGAGTAGGGAATCTAAGGTCAAGATCTTCAAATTAGCATCCCAACTCTAAGAAAGGCCACTTTCTGTGATTCCAAGATGGCACAGTTTGCAGTCTCCTTTGGAAAGGACAAAGAAAGTGTCCTCACCTGTGGAAGGTGGATGAGCAAAGAATGTCATACAAACATCATTTTTTTTTTTCATTCATCTTTTTGAGACAGGGCCTCCCTCTAGCCCATGCTGGTCAGGAATTAGCTATATATGTAGACCAGACTGGTCTCAATCTTACAGAGATCTGAGCTCCGATATCTGCCTGTCTCTGCCTCCCAAGAGAGCTAGGATGAATTGCGTGCACACACCCTCCAATATCCTAGGGAATCTCTTTTATAATGCCTTAATGTTATTCACTGGAGACATGCCCTCCTTGATATTTTTGGTTGTTTCAACATAAAATTGTAAGGGATCCATATATTCAAACCTTAAAATTATAAGAACATGAAAAAAGTCAGAGGAATCGATCTGAGCTCATAACTACTGACCAAAGTTGTAACATAAATGTTAGAAAAGATATAATATTTTAGCTGGGTGTGGCAGCACATGCTTTTAATTATAGCTCTCAGGACTCTATGAGTTCAAGGCCAACTTGATCTACATAGTAAGCTCCAGGCCAGCTGGGCTAAAGGGAAAACCTGTCTCAAAAAGAGAAAATATATATTTTATAAAAACTTAAGTACATGGAATCAAAGGACACAGAGTACATCGCTTATTTTTTCCCTTTAATTTTTTTTTTTTTTTGTCTTTTAGAGACAGGGTCTCCCTGTAGCTCTATCTGTCCTGGAACTCACTCTGTAGACCAGGCTGGCCTTGAACTCACAAAGGTCCGCCTGCCTCTGCCTCCCAAGTGCTAGGATTAAAGGCGTGTGCCACCACGCCCAGCTTCCCCTTTAATTTTATATTACTCTAGAATATTAATACATATTCTTCCACCCCTATATGGTAATTACAAGGTCTGAATATAAGTGGTAGGTAGATTCTAGAGCCCATTAAGAGATTCACATTATAACAGTACAGTTGCTTTCAGATACAAAGAAATATAATAATAAAGTTGCTCAGTTTGCCTCCCAACTGGGGATTTGGTGTTAGCATCCACACATGAGGGAAATAATTCACCTTTTTTTGGGGGGGGACTGTGTCACTTCACTTAGCATAATGGCTTCCTTTACCTCTGTGTAGAACTCCATTGTGTAGTTTTTCCACATTTTTGTTATTAAGTCATTAGTTGAGGGACATTTAAATTGGTTCCAGCTCTTTGCTGTTGTGAAGAGAGCTGCAATAAACATAGCTGTGTATGTAACCTTGTGGTAGGGTGAGCCTGTTGGTTATCCACCTAGGAGGGGGATGACTGGGTTAGGTGGCAGGCTCATTTTGATCATTTATTTTTAAAACCAACTATTACAATAAAATGTATTGTAAGCCATTTGAACAATGAAATTTTATAACTTCTTATGTTTTGTTTTTCTAGTAGATATTAACAGCATAATGACAAACTCATTCAAATAAAACATTAGTATTAAAGTGATAACACAGTGAATAAAATGATTCAGGAAAAAGCTACTAACTTACAAACCAAGCATTTGACATGTGATTAAATGAATTTAGCTTTCTGTCCCTGTGATAAATACCATGACTAAAAGCAACTTGGGAAGGAAATGGTCAATTTCACCTTACAGGTTACAGGACATCCTCCATGGCAGCTAAGGCAAGATCTCAAGCCAAGAACTTGAAACCAAAACCATAGAGAAGCACAGTTTACTGGATTGCTCCCCCTGGATTTTCAGCTAGCTTTCTTATAAGGACCAGGCCCACCTACCGAGGGATGGTACTATCTACAATGGGCTGTGCCCTCCTATATCAGTTAGCAATCAAGAGAAAGCCCACCTAACCTACAGGGAAATCTGATGGAGGTGCTTCTTCAATTGAGGCTCCCTCTTCATAGGTGACTCTAGGTGTACATCAAGTTGACTGCTGAAGCTGACTGTGACAATGCAGAAATAGTACTACACACATTGGGTTAGACACCAGCCAGTAAAGTAAATTGTAACTGAGAGGTCATAATGATAATACAACAACCTAATTTGCATCATTAATGAGTTATCGAGAAAGTATTTATTTCCTACTATATACTATATTTTGAACTATAATAATATTTAAGACAGAATTTTATGAGCTAGTGCAGTCACATTTAATCTTTGAACACAAAAGGGTCTTAGAATTATTTCCACTTTACATAAAAAGAAAAGAATATAGATAATGCTACCTAATTCCATGATTTCTAGGATGCTGCCCTAGGGAACATCCATCACATCTTACTACATGTTTGAATCTCTTCAGTTTCCTCAAATAGTTGGAGAATTGCTTTAAAAAGAGAAAATGCATTCAACCTGTTCAATTTCTCATTTCCAATTCTAGCAAAATAAATTGGTCACAATAAGTGCTCATACAAGATTGTGGGATAAAATATGTCTTCTCTGAAGTGGACTTCTCATCAGACAAGGCGTGAACTACAAAGTTGGAGTCTGATTTATGTAGAGGGAGGGCCTAAGAACAAAGCCCAGCCCAGTGGGATATTCCTGTGATGCTTGAGATTCCTGTGGTGCTTGCAATCCCCTGACGCTTGCTGAGGCATGTGGAATTCTAGGAAGCCTCTGGTGTCACATCAGGGCATATATAAAGGCATATATAAACCCCACCCGGCAGGCCTGGGGGTTGCTCGCCATTTTGCCACCATGGGTGGAGGACCCAGAATTCATGACAGAATTCCAGCAGCCTTGTTGGTAAAGGAAGCTAGTGAGTGTATGCTCCCCTCCATCATGTTGTAGGCAAGCCTGATTAAACTCTCAAGATTGGAGAGTCTGCTCCTGGTTTTGCCCAGTAACTAGGAATCCAGTGGCAGAGGCACGGTGACACACTACTTGTGTGGGTTTCCTCCTCCCCAGGAAATCTCTGCGACAATGGTTGTTAAATACAATTGAAAACAAAATTCCTTAACCTGTAAATATGTCTTTACATTTGATGAAAGTAAACATAACCATAAACACATGTGTGTATGAACACCACTAATTTGACTCAGTGCATTACATGTGTATAGTTGTAAATAATCAAAGAAAAGGACATGAAATTGTGAGGGAGAGTGGAATATGGGATGTGTTGCAGGAGTCTGGAAGGAGTGGAAAACATGCAAATAACTGTATTCATATGTGACATTCTAAACAAAACATGCAAATAGAGAATTCATGTATGACATTCTCAAAACATGCAAATACAGTATTCATGTATGACATTCTAAACAAAAAAAATGGTTTTAAAAAGCATAACTGGAGTTATCATAATGGAAATTATCTCCAAGTGGTGTGGATATATCAAAAAAGTTCAAGTAGAATGGCAACAAAAACTTTGGTTTGATGACTGGAACGATTGCATACTGTCACTCACCACTCATTATATTATTGATGAGCAGAGTACTAAAACATTTCTCAATGTTATTAAAATTCATAGTGGAACCATATTGAACTTATACCTAGCAGTATATCTTAATTTCAGACTTAATGACAATAAATATGTATGTCTAGACTTACTGAAGAACTTTGACAAGTTTACAATCTTTCTAAAGAACAAACTTGAGGTAATTATCATTTAGATGTTAAGATCCATGTAAAATCTCTAAATAATTCATCCTTAGAAGCGAAGATAAATCCTGTCTTTTGCCATTATTAAGGTTAAGACTTCTAAGTCTTAACTATGTGATTTTTGTTCCAAGGGTAACAGGGCAGATGAAAACTAAATTTAAATGCTTGAAAAATATACAGTATTTTGAAACTCATATAGATATCAGTTCAGATTCCATTGTCTTTAAATAGAAGCCAGAAATATTACCGGTATTTCTCAGCATTGGCTATATGCCCTGTTACAATAAATTAGTTTTTTTTTTTTTCATTTATTTTTATTTTGTCATTTTGCCTTGCCTGGGAAACAAAGTCTTCTAAAGTTCAGTTGATACATCTCCAGCAATTTTCTAGTTCATGACAAGGTTGGAGTTTATGAAGATTTGATCTATAGGGTTTTGTCTGATTGTGGAAAATCCAAACTCATGTTAGGAATACATATTAAGACAGCTGCCAAAATACTGTGACTAGATAAAAACTAGCCTCTGAAATCAGCAGTGCTTTTAAAACTTGGATGACCCTTTTCAGGAAATATATCAAGTCATGTTAGGGGTCTCAAATTCATTTATCCTCCTATGGCCAGCTTTTGTGAAGTTACAGTTTACAAACACTGCAATACTAAATTGGATTTCCAGTCCACAAAATTTAATCCTGGATGTACTCAAGCATCATAGTATTTATTTATTTATTTATTTATTTATTTATTTATTTATTTATGGGGGTTATTTTTGAGACCGGATCTCCCTTTTAGTCCCAGCTGGTCTGGAGCTCGCTCTATACACCAGGCTGGCCTTGAACTCACGGAGATCTGCCTGCCTCTGGTACTTTAGATAACTCATTAAAGCTTTCTCTGTCTCACTTTCATCTCCTAGAAATGAACATGATATTAACGGTGACTAACTCAAAAGTTTATGGGAAAGAGATGTCAGTAAAACACTCAGGAAAAAAACCTCTCTAAATACCCTGCTTCCTACAATGAAGGGTTCTTTTTTTCTTTTCCACATGACAGACATCATCCTATTTCAGAAACAAGTTTACTTGTCTAAGGGTGTAGAGGCCACATTCCTTGGGTTTAAACAAAATTTTCTATCAAAACCAAGGTGTGAATGTGTGTATGCATGTGTGTGTGTGTATGTGTGTGTGTGTGTGTGTGTGTGTGTGTGTGTGTGAAAGTGTAGGGTCCCCTGAAGCAGGATTTATATGTGGTCAAGATCTGCCCTGTATGGATGCTATGAACTGAACCTGTGTCCTCAGGAAAACTAACAACTGCTTTTACTACTGAGCCATCTCTCTAGCCCCATATTTCCCCAGATTTTGTAATCTTTCACAATCCTCACTAATTTTCATAAATCATTGTGGCATCAAATGAGTGTGCATTCTTTTTATAAAAGAAGAAAACGGCTATTCATCACTCCACAACTACAACATATAAATTCTTTTCTTATATATAAATGGACAAATCCACACAAAGAAAAAACAACATGTGAAAAGCTCATAATAAATCCACACCGAACTCTACCAACCCTACAGAATATCCCTAAACAGATTTCATGGAGTTGTACCACCTGCTGTGATCCCCGGGCTGTTACTGCACACATACTGATTGTGTGACCATCAGCCCCACAGTTGGCTCTTTGGTTTGTTTGGTCACGGGAGCCTGCACCTCCACAGCTGGGTGTTTGTCATCAGCCTCCTTCAGCCTGTCTAACGGGGTCAGCAGCCCCAGAAGCTGCAGCTTAAATAAATTCAGGTGATTAAAATTTGATTGAGACTGGGTGGTCTTTCAAACAAGGAACTTCAGTGCCTCTCATCCAGCCAGCCTGCTCATAACAGTCATGCAGTGCTCTGCCTGAGAGGGGTAAACATACTGTGTCCAGCACCTCTCTTGTTATGAGGCAGAAGTCTTAATTCAGCCAAGTCACTCCAGTCTCCAACAACTTATAGTACTTGAGACATTATGCACAAGACTCGTGTACCATCACCGCCAGAAAAACAAATAAAAAAAAAAAAAAAAAATTTCCAGCAATCGGTGGGCAGGAAAGCCCAGGCCTAGTTGAGGATCTATTTCACTTCATACCTCCTCAGAGAGCCAGATCCAGTTTCCTCACAGTGATGATTGGTAGGTGACCATATTACAAGGGAGAGTGCCACACTCAAGAGCATTTGGGCATCAGGATTCGACTTGTAAGCCATTTGCAAAAAGCAGAAATTCGCATGAGTCAGAGAAGGTGAAGTCATTGGGTGCAGTAATAAGGTAGGTTTGGAGAAGACAATGACACAGAAGGTGGTGCAATGTGCTTACAAATACCTATCTGGAAATCATCACTCACTACACAATTCTTAATTATTTACTTTTTATTTAGTGTTATGTATGGATTTTGAACTGACTGTCTTGCATGGTAGGCCGCTCGCCCGGTGTGTGCAATGCCGCAGAGGTCAGCAGCAAGAGGTTCGGGTCGGGTCCCCTGGAACTGGAGTTTCTCCTGGCATTTGAGTAACGACGGTTTAGCTGCCATGTGGGTGTCTGGGAATCAAACCCTGGTGCTCTGTAAGAGCAGTAGGTGCTCTTAAAGCCGCTAGGCCCATCTCTCCAGCCCAATACAAATATTTTTAAAATAATTTTTTTAAATGATGGACCAAAAATATGGGGGATGTATCAGAGGAACTATATCCTCTGAATCCAAGACCTTTTTTTACCTCTTGGGAATTAGAAAAAGCATCGCTCAAGTCAGCACTCTGTGGGAGGATTTGATAAAATGAAGCTCTCAGAAAGTTGTTTATAGATAAAAATGACAAGTCATTCCTCTTCCCTGATAAATGTTCCTGTCAAGCTGGTCTCAAAGCAAAAGTTTAGCTGCTGCTATACTTTTTATGTCATATTCTATGTTTCTCTGTAAAGTGTGAGTCCTTTGAGAACGTTGACTGTTACATAAGAGTCACTAGGAGAGATGGACATAAAATGTCTGTTTCATAGCCTTATTACTCGGTGGTGGTAAGAAATACTCCTTTACCAGGGCGCAGGCTAGGTCAGCGGGTTTGGGTCGGTGCCTCTGCACCTTTGTGCGGGCTGGTGGAAGTAACTCAGGCAGGTACCTGGGCACGGGCTTAGTGTCAGCGGGTTTGGGTCCGGGCTTTCAGGCACCGGACAAACGGTTTGGCGGGTTTGGGTCGGTGCCTCTGCACCTTTGTGCTGGCTGGCCGCAAGTCACTCAGGCAGGTACCAGAGCCCGGGCTAGGTCAGCGGGTTTGTGTCGGTGCCTCCGCACCAGACGAGATGGTCGGCGGGTTTGGGTCGGTGTCTCTGTGTCCTTTGTGTGGGCTGGCCGGAAATCACTCAGGCAGGTACCAGGGTGCGGGCTAGATCAGAGGGCTTGGGTCAGCGGGTTTGGGTCGGTGCCTCCGCACCAGACCAGACGGTCAGTGGGTTTGGGTCAGTTCCTCTGCACCTTTGTGTGGGCTGGCTGGAAGTCACCCAGGAAGGTACCATGGTGCGGGCTAGGTCAGCGGGTTTGGGTCGGCAGGTTTGGGTCGGTGCCTCTGCACGTTTGTGCAGGCTGGCTGGAAGTCACTCAGGCAGGTACCTGGGCACGGGATAGGTCAGCGTGTATGGGTTGGTGACTCTGCACTAGACCAGACAGTCAGCAGGTTTGGGTCGGTGCCTCTGTACCTTTGTGCGGGGTGGCTGGAAGTCACTCAGGCAGGTACCAGGGTGTGGGCTAGGTCAGCGAGTTTGGGTCAGCGGGTTTGGGTCAGTGCCTCTGCACCTTGTGCGGGCTGGCCGGAAGTCACTCAGGCAGGTACTGGGGTGCGGGCTAGGTCAGAGGGTTTGGGTCGGTTCCTCCGCACCCGGGCGGTTTGAGTCGGTGCCTCTGCACCTTTGTGCTGTCTGTCTGGAAGTCACTCAGGCAGGTACTGGGATGCGGGCCAGGTCAGGCATATACAACCCCCCCACCAGAAATCAGTGAGAATCCAAGTGGATTTTTTTTTGAGAACCTTCAGAACAAGAAGAGAAGAGTGCTTTGTCTTACAATATTCAATATATAACAAAAATTGAAAACCTGAAAAACTTAGACAAGCAAATACTCCATAAACAAGGACGAGGAAATGAAAAAAAAACAAAAAAAAAAAGCATCTTGAAGGAGAAAGCAAAAAACCCATATGCTAACATAGTGAAAAGGTGTTTGTGATCTAAACCACAAAAGCGAAGTCCACATGTCAGGGACACAACGAATGGACAACATGAGAAAGGCACAGGATAATCCTTTGCACCAGGCTCTACCAAACTGTAGGAGATAGCTACAAGGGATAACCCTGGAGGGATATCCCAAGGAACAGATCTTAAGAGGAATAATTGCAGACCTATTGCAGAGGAAATTAAAGAACAAAAGAAGAATTCAGGAGAACTAAAGAGAGAGAATGAAAAACTCAAAAAGTACTAGAGGGATACAATGAACAAACCATCAGAAAGAACTAAAGGAACATTTTGACAAACTCCAGAAAAAAGAACTAGAGGGAGAAAAAATAAAGAATTCAGAGAAATAAAGAGGAGAATGAAAAAACTCAAAAAAGGACCTAGGAGGGATACATGACAAACTTCAGAAAGAATTTAAAGGAAACAGATTGAACAAACTCCAGAAAGAACTTAGAGGGAGAAAAAAAACAAACTCCAAAAGGAAGTAGCAACACTGAAAAAGAAGCCAACCAACGAAAGTAAGGAGCACCCAGAAGAGATTGAGGAAGCACCAAGAAGAGAATGAGAAGCTCAAAAAGGAAATGGAAATTACTAAAGAAAACACAAGATGAAACAAAAAAGGAATTAGAAAAATCATTCCAATCAAGAAACAAAAGGAAAGGAAAAAAAGCCTCAGAAGTAGAGAGGAAGCAGAACAGATCTGGAAGATAACACAGGCAGCAATTAAAAAGCTTCAAATAAAAGATTATAAATATTTAAAAATACACGAAAGTGGAAAAACCAAGAAATATGGGACCACTATGAAAAAGACAAACCTCTGCATTCAACAGGAATAGAGGAAGGAGAAGAATCTCAAGAGGAATAGTATTTGGATGAGATCTTCAACAGAATAATAGATGAAAACTTTCCCAAACTAAAAAAATAGGACAAACCATACAAATACAAGAACACATAAGATTCCAAATGAAAATATCAGAAAAGTAATACCCCACACAATATCATAGTTAAATGCTAGATACCCAAAAGAAAAGACAAATTTCTGAGGGCTACAAAAGGAAAAAACAAGTCACATACAAGGGAAACCCATCAGAATTACAACTGACTTCTTGGCAAAAACCATGAAAGCAAGAAGAACATGGAGCAAAGCATTCCCAGTGTTAGGGGACTATGGATGCCAACCCAGATACTTTACCCTGCAAAAAGGTAGACTATAGTTGAAGGGAGAGAGAAAAATCTTCCATGGACATTAACAAGATGATGGAACATGTCTGGAAAACCAAATTTTCATAAAATATTTGAAGCAATTTCAAAGGGAGAAAGAGAGGAGCAAACAATCCTCAAAAAACCTAGGAAAAGACACTAATAAAAAACAAAATAAAAAAAAAAAAAAAAAAAAAAAAAAAAAAAATCCAAATGGATAATAAAGTGAAAGGGAGTAACATCCATCCTTCAACTATAACCTTAAATATTTAATGGGAATAAAACTCCCCAATCAAAAGGCATGAGACTGAGGGAATGGATTAGGAAACAACATGCATCTATATGCTGACTACAAGAAACCCATCCAATTTCAAGGATAGGCACCAACTTTTTTTTTTTTAAAAAAATTAAAAAATTATTCCAAGCAATGGTGCCAAAAAGAAAGCAAATGTGGCTATTCTATATCAGACAAAATAGACCTTCAAATTCAAAAGAAATCAAAAGAGACAAAGGGGCCATTTACATTCTTATTAAAGGAAACATTGATGATTTGAAGATCTCACAATCATGTAATATATATGCACCAAAACCCACTGATGCACCAAACTTTTATAAAGACAGTTCTTCAGGATCTGAAGGCACAGATAACCCCAGCACACTAATAGTAGGGGACTTCAATACCCCATAAGTCCCCTAGACAAATCAAACAGGACAAAGGTAAAACAGAGAGACATCTGAACTAAAATGACATAATACACCAAATGACCTCGCGAGACATCTATCAAATATTTTCACCCAAATACAAGAGATACACTTTCTACTCAGCACCTCAAGGAACATTCTCCAAAATAGACCATATTACTGGGACACAGAAAAAAATCAACAATATAAAAAGATTGAAATAATTCTCATTGCATTCATCAGAACCACAGTGCATAAACCTCAAACAACACCAGTATAAACCCTAAAACCTACAAAGAACACATGGAACCTAAACAACACTCTCCTGAATAATGAATGGTCAAGGGAAGAAAAATAAAGAAAAGAAATTAAAAAAAAAAAACATTCCTGGAACTGAATGACCAATGATAAAACAACACAGCAAAATCTATTTGACACTTTAAAAGCAGTCCTAAGAGGGAAAGTTTATAGCTCTAAGTTGCCACATTAAAAAACCAGAAAGAGCACAAAGTTGAATGATCTAACACTGCAACTAAAATACTTGAGAGACAACAACCAAATGAACCCTAAACGGTAGCAGACAAGAAGAAATAAAAAAAAAAAAAATTTCAGGAGCAGAGATCAATGAATAGAAACAAAGAGAAAACCGTTACAAAAATCAATGAATCCAAAGTTTGGTTCTTTGAGAGAATAAACAAGATAGACAGACCTCTAGCCCAGTTAACCAAAAAGAAAAGGAGGGGAACACTCCAAATCAATAGAGATCTGTGATGAAAGGGACAATATCACAAACAGACAATGAAAAGGATCCAGAACATCATTAATGGATTTACTTTAAAAACCTATACTCTACAAGTTTGAAAACCTTAGAAGAAATGGATGAATATCTTGAAATCCCTGGGAATCACCCAAAGCTCTCAACCAAGAAGAGATCGAACAGGCTTAAATTAGACCAATAATACAGGAAGAATTGAAGATGTAATTTAAGGCAGGGACTCCCAACTAAAATGCCCAGGCCAAGATGATTTCACGGCAGAATTCTATAAAATATTCGAAAAGACTTACCAACCATTATTACTCAAATTGCTTAAAAGGAATTACAAATTGGAGGGAGTTCTCCCAGATTCCTTCTAAGAAGCCAGCATCACGCTATTACCAAAAACCAGGGAAAGATAACAACCAAAAAGGAGAACTATTAGACCTATCTCCCTAAATGAACACAGATGCCAAAATTCTAAACAGCGTACTTGGGCAAACCATACAAAGACCCACATCAAGAAAATATTCACTATGGACCAATTTGGATTCATACCAGAAATGCAAGGGATGGTTCAACATGTGAAAATCGATAAATATCATTAAACATATAAACGACTGAGGACAAAAACCACACCATCATCTCATTGACGCGAGGGAAAAGCCTTTGACAAAATCCAGCATCCCTTCATGTTTTAAAGTCCTAGAGGGAATTGGGATTTGGAGAGTTGATCATTCCTCCAATGAATCAAAGCCATATAAGGAAACCCACACAGCCAATATCATCCTAAATGGGAAATACAGAAGCATTCCCCTTTTAATGGGTAGGGGAACTCGGCAAGGCTGACCCCCCCATCACCACTCCTTTTTCAATATAGTGCTGGAAACCCCTGCTAGGGAAATAAGGCAAGAAAAGGAAATTTTAAAGGAGTTCTTAAATTGGAAAAGAGGATTCAAGCTATCCCTTTTTGCGATGATATGATTGTCTACCTAAGGGAGCTAAGACTCCATCAGAAAACTCCTAGAATGATTAAGTGCTTCAGCAAAGTGGCAGGGATACCAAAAATAAATCTTAGAAAAAATCAAAGTAGCCTTCTTTACCACCAACAACACGAGCAACTTGAGAAGGACTACAAGGAGACCTTCCCACTCACAGTAGCCTCGAAAACAATAAAATACCTAGGAACAAAACCTAATCAAAGGGGACACCAAGATTCTCTACAACAAAAATTTTTAAAACCCCTGAAAAAGAAATTGAGGAAGACCATCAGAAGATGGAAAAACAAACCTCCCATGCTCATGGATTTGGGAAAATAAATATAGTTAAAAAATGTCCATTCCTCCCAAACTAGTGTACAGATTTAATTGCAATCCCAATCAAAATCCCCCAAGAGTTTCTTCATAGGCTTGGGGAAAAAAATCATTGAATTTCATTTTGGAAAAACAAAAAGTCCCCTAATAGCCAAAGCAACCCTTGAGCGAAAAGAGCAAATGACAGGGGGGATTCCTATACCAGACATCAAACTATACTACAGGGCTATAGTCATTAAAAAAAAAAAAAAGCCTGGTACTGGCACCAAAAACAGACCAGTTGATGAATTGAATAAAACTGGAGATCCAAACCTGAGCTTCATTACAATTTCAGCCACCTCATTATTTGACAAGGGGGCCAAAAGGACAGCAGTGACCAGCATCTTCAGCAAGTGGTGGCTAAACTGGATCACCACTTGTAGAAGGATGAATTATAACCCCTACCTCTCACCTGTACAAAAGTAAACTCAAAATGGATCAAAAGACCTCAGTTTGAAACCCAAAACTCTGGAAGGGATAGAAGAGAAACTTTGGCCAGCAGACTACAAAAACATAGGCATTAGGAAAGACTTCCAAATCAGGACAGCAGCTGCACAAGAAATAAGATCGGACAATTGACAAATGGACCTTCATTAAACTCAAAACTTCTGTACATCAAAAAGAAACAATAAAGGAAGCTGAAGGAAAATTCCACAGAGTAGGAGGAAACCTTCACTTGCAGATACATCTGACAAAGCTTTAATTTCCAGAAGTATACAAGCTACTTCAAAAAACAAAGAAGAAAGAAAAACAAATGAAATCACTCAAAAGATGGAGGCAAGAACTGAATTAGAGAACTTCACAGAGGAGGAATTAGAGATGACCAAGAAACATCTTAAGAATGTTCAACATCAGCTAAATAATTAACAAAAATTGCAAATAAACCACTTAACATATCGTCTTATTCCAACAAGACTGGCTAGGATCATGGAAACAAATGATACCAAGTTGCTGGAGAGGTTTGTGGGGGAAATGGGAACACTTCATCCATTGCTGCGGGTTGGGAATGTAAACTTGTTACAGCCACTATGGAAAGTAGTGTGGAGAAACCCTTAGAAGATGCAAAATGAACCTGCCATTTAACCCAGTCATGCCACTCCTGGGTATTTATACCCATAAGAACACTCTTACTTGCAGAGATTACTTCACAGCTTTATGTTTATTGCAGCCTCTGTTTCAACAATAGCAAAAAAGCTGGAACCAGCCCAGGTGCCCCTCAACTGATGAGTGGATAAGAGAAAATGTGGTACATGTATGCAATGGAGTTCAGTGCAGCAGTATAGAGGGACAACATTTCATGAACTTTGCAGGTAAATGGGATGGAGCTAGAAGACATTATTGTTAAGTGAAGTAACACAGTCCAGAAAACAAATGACAAAATTGGGTCCTCTATTGTGGATGCTAGTACCAACAGCCAGATATAAATATTTCTCATGGAGAGGGATGCACAGTAAAAAGAACAACAAACAGAAAGACTGCATCAGAAAACTGACTGAATGGTGAATTGGAAGGTGGGAGGGGCGGGAGAGGACATGTGTGTATATTCGATTAATGCATATTTAATTGACTGAGTTCAACAAGTATCCAGTTGTCCAGACACTGTCTACAGTTTACATGGTGTTTTGGACTTAGTACAAGTTAAATATTGTATATTAAACAACATTGGTTTACAGACTCTTGATAAAAATGGTAATGCATCTGAGTTAAATGGAGATATAAATCTCTGTTGTCCACATTTGGTTACATAAAATTTGTATAACAAAAACTTTGGGATTTGGCACATACAAATGTTCTCTATTAATTTTCTGTTGTACAATATCACCTTTGTAGCATTCTTCTTTTCACCTATAATATTATTTAATAAAAAATTAAGTTGCTTCCCGAGGTTAATCAACATACAGTCACCCAAAACAGCATGGGTGAAATTGATGAAATTTCTGGTGCCTTGATTCCACCTATAGGTATGTATAATACAACTGTCTACTGGAGCTTCATGGTCAAAAACAAAAACCTAAAAAAAGGGGGAATACAGATAAATATGAAACTTTCGTTCAACCTTGCAATTTCAAATCTTTACAGACTAAACTACGGGAAAAGATTTGTATGTCCAACAGGTCAAAATGGTCACCAATTTATCAGCTGAGAAAGAAAAGATATAGCTTTTGCATTGAGTAGGATGTACAGAAAGTGCAAACAGAAAGGTGTGACCATCTGAACATTTGAAAGGAAGAAAGCCTCAGATTGCACAAACATCAAACCCCTCTGTGGATCCTACTGTAAAACATTTATTAAGANCACCAAGAAGAGATTGATTAGCTCAAAAAGGAAATGGAAATACTAAGAAAAACACAAGAGAAAACAAAGAAGGAAAATTAGAATGATCAATTCCAAGTCAAGAACAAAGGAAAGGAAAAGCCTCGAGAAGTAGAATGGAGGGAGCAGAACAAAGAATGTCAGATCTGGAAAATAACACAGAGCAAATTAAAAGCTCAAATAAAGATTATGAAATATTTAAAAGTACACGAAAGTGGAACAAACAAGCAAGAAATATGGGACACTATGCAAAGACCAACCTCTGCATCGCAGGAATAGAGGAAGGAGAAGAATCTCCAAAGAATTTTACTGATCAGATCTTCAACAGAATAATAGATTAAAATTTCTCCAAACTAAAATAGACAAACCAATACGAATACGAGAAGCACATAGGACCGCAAATAGAAAATATCAGAAAAGAAACACCACACACCATATCATAGTTAAAATGCTAAAAAAAAAAAAAAAAAAAAAAAAAAAAAATTCTGAGGGCTACAAAGAAAAACAAGTCACATACAAAGGGAACCCATCAGAGATGTACAACTGACTTCTTGGCATAAACCATGAAAGCAAGAATAGCATGGAGCAAAGCATTCCAGTGTTTAAGGGACTATGGATGCCAGCCAACCCAGAATACTTTACGTAGCTGGCAAGAAAATGGTAGACTAATAGTTGAAAGGAGAGAGAAAAATTTCCATGACATTAACAAGATGAATGGAACATGTCTGGAAACCAAATTTTCATAAAAAATATTTGGAAGCAATCAGGGGCAGGAAGAGAGGAGCAACCATCCGCAAAAACCTAGGGAAAGGAGACACTAATAAAACGAATAAAAGATAGGAGCAAAGATCAGAGGCTAAGAAGTCCAAAATGGATATAAAGTGTAAGGAAGTAACATGCCATCCTTCAAACTATAACGCTTAAATATTAATGAATTAATCTCTCAAATCAAAAGGCATAGATGGGAGAATGGGATTAGGAAACAAGCTATGGCAGTTCTGATATGCTTGGACTAGAGAAATCCATGCTCAATTATTTGCAAGGATAGGCCTTTCTGATCAACTTAAGGGATGAAGGGATGGTAAGAACGTTATTCCAAGCAAATGGGTGCCAAAAGAAGGGCAAATGTGGCTATTCTAATATCAGAACAGTATAATAGAGCCTTCAATATCAAAAGAAATCAAGAAGAGACAAAGGAGGGCCATCATATCTTCATTAAAGGAATTGATGGATGAAAAGATTCGTCACAATCATGTATTAGTAGTATATGCACCAAACTCTGTTTCACCAAATTTGATAAAGACAGTTCTTCAGGATCTGAAAGGCACAGATTAACCCCTAGCACACTAATAGTAGTGGGACTCTCATACGGCCATTAGTCACCTAGACAAATTCAACAGAACAAAGGATAAACGCAGAGACATCTGAACTAAATGACATAATAGCACAGAATGGACCTCGCAGACATCTATCAAATATTCAACCCAAACACCAAACAATATACTCTCTACTCAGCAACTCACAGAACATTCTCCAAAATATAACACATACTGGGACAGCGAGAAAGAAACTCACAAATATCGAAAGAATTGATAATCGTCAGATGCTTTCTTTCAGACCACAGTGCAATGAAAATCAATATCAACACCAGAATAAAGCCTACAACCTACAAGAACACATTGGAGACTAAACAACACTCTCCTGAATAATGAATGGGGTAAGAAGAAATAAAGAAAGAAATAAAAACATTAGCGCACTGGAAATGAATGACAATGATAACAACACAGCAAAAATCTATGTGGAACACTTTAAAAGCAGTCCTAGAGGGAAGTTTATAGGCTTCTGAGCTGCCTACATTAAAACCAGAAAGAGCACAAGTGATTAATCTAACACTACAGCTAAAAAAAAAAAAAAAAAAAAAAAAAAAAAAAAAAAAAAAAAAAAAAAAAAAAAAAAAAAAAAAAAAAAAATCAGAGCAGAGATCAATGAAATAGAAACAAAAAAACGCCGTACAAAAGAATATCAGTGAATCCAAAAGTTGGTCTTTTGAAAGAATAAACAAGATAAGACAGACCTCTAGCCCAGTTTACCAGCAAAGAAGAGGAAACAACTCCAAATCAACTAGAATCTGTGATGGAAGGGGACATATTACAACAGACAATGAAAAGATCGGGACAATCATATGGGAATACTATTAAAGAAAGCTATACTCTACTAAGTTTGAAAACCTCAAAGAAATGAAATGAGTGATATCTGAAATCCTGGGAAAAACCAAAGCTCAACCAAGAAGAGATCGACAGCTTAAATGAGACCAAGTAGATACGGAAGGAATTGATGATGTAATAAGCAGACTCCCAACCAAAAAAATTCCCAGGCCCATATGGATTTCACGGCGAATTCTTAATACGTCTTTCGAGAAACGACTTACAACCATTATTACTCGAGTTTTTTAGAAGGATACAAATGGAGGGGTTTCTCCCAGATTCCTTCTAGAAGCCAGCATCACGCTATTACCAAACCAGGGAAAAGATACAACCAAAGAAGGGAGAACTATAGACCTATATCCCTAATGAACATGAATGCCAAAATTCTAAACAGGAATACTGGCAAATCGCATAAAAACACACATAAGAAATAATTCACATAAAAACGACCAAGTTGGATTTCATACCAAGAGAATGCAGGGATGGTTCAACATACTGGAAAAAATCGATAAATATCATTAAACATATAAACGGACTGAGTGGACAAAAACCAACCATCATCTCAATTGAGCGGAGAAAGCCTTTGACAAAATCCAGGCATCTCCTTCATGTTTAAAGTCTAGAGGGAATTGGATGTTTGGAGTGATCATTCCTCAATGTAATCAAAGCCATATACAGGAAACCCACAGCCAATAATCATCCTAAGTAGGGGAAATGACAGAAGCATTCCCCCTTAATGGTAGGAACTTCGGACAAGGCTGACCCCCCCATCACCATTGACACGTCCTTTTGCAATTAGTGCTAGGAAACCTTGCTAGGGAAGATAGAGGCAAGAACAGGAATTAAAGGAGTTGCTAAAATTGGAAAAAGAAGGAATTCAAGTATCCTTTGTTGTGCTGATGATATGATTGTCTACCTAAAGGGTGCTAAAGAACTGCATCAGAAAACTCCTAGATGATTTAATGGTGTTTCAGTAAAGTGGAGGGAAGCAAAATAAATCTAGAAAAATCCAGTAGCCTTTCTTTATGCAAACAACAGCAACTGAAAGAGGACTACAAGGAGATCTCCGTCCAGAGTAAAGCCTCGAAAAACATAAATACCTAAGGGAACACTGTATGTGGTGGTCTAAATCAAAAGACACAAGGATCTCTACAAAAAAATTTTAAACGCGCTGAAAAGGAAAATTGAGGAAGACACAGAAGATGGACAAACGCTCCCATGCTCATGGAGTTGGGAAAATAAAATATAGTAAAAATGTCCATGCTACCCAAACTAGTGTACAGAGTTAATGGCATCCAATCAAAATCGCCAAGAGTTTCTGCTTCTAGGCCTTGGAAAAAAAAACTCTGAAATTTTATTGGAAAAGACAAAAGTCTCCTATATAGACAAAGCACCGCTGAGCGAAAGAGAGCAATAGTCGGGGGGATTGCTAAACCAAGAACATAAACTATACTACAAGGGGCTGATTAGTCATTAAAACACCTGGTACTGGCACAAAAAACAGACCAGTTGATGAATGGAATAAAACTGGAGATCCAAACCCGAGCACATAAAATTTCAGCCACCTCATAATTGACAAAGGGGGACAAGAAGACACAAGACAGGCAATCTTTAGTAAGTGTTGTTGGCAAAAATGGATCACACTTGTAGAAGGATGAATTAATCCCCTACCTCTCACCGCTGTACGCCAAAAGTCTGCTCCAGATGGATCAAAGACTCACCATGTGAAACCCCCAAACTCTGGAGGTGATAGAAGAGAAACTTGGCAGGCAGAACTCACAAACATGAGGCATAAGGGGGAAAAGACTTTCCTAAATCAGACAGGCAGCTGCACAAGAAATAAGACGACATTGACAAATGGGACGTCATGTAAACTCAAAAGCAAAGTTTCTGTACATCAAAAGAAACAATAAAGGAAGTGAAGAGAAAACCCACAGAGTGGGAGGAAACCTTCACTGCAGATACATCTGACAAAGCATTAATTTCCAGAGTATACAAGCTACTCAAAAAACAAAGAAGAAAGAAAACAAATGAATCACTCAAAAGATGGAGCAAAGATCTGAATAGAGACTTCACAGAGGAGGAATTAGAGATGACCAAGAAACATCTTAAGAAGTGTTCACCATCGCTAATAATTAACAAAATGCAAATTAAAACCACTTTGAGATATCCTTTTACTCCAACAAGACTGGCTAGGATCAGGAATACAAATGATACCAAGTGCTGGAGAGGTTGTGGGGAAAGGGGAACACTCATCCATTGCTGGTGGGCATGTAAACTTGTACAGCCACTATGGAAAGTAGTGTGGAGAACCCTTAGAAGATGCAAAATGAGCCTGCCATTTGACCCAGTCATGCCACTCCTGGGTATATACCCATAAGACACATCTTACTGCAGAGATACATTCACAGCTATGTTTATTGCAGCTCTGTTCACAATAGCAAAAAGCTGGAACCAGCCCAGGTGCCCCTCAACTGATGAGTGGATAGAGAAAATGTGGTACATGTATGCAATGGAGTTCAGTGCAGCAGTAAGAGGACAACATCATGAACTTTGCAGGTAAATGGATGGAGCTAGAAGACATTATGTTAAGTGAAGTAACACAGTCCCAGAAAAACAAATGACAAATGGTGTTCCTCATATGTGGATGCTAGTGCCAACAGCCCAGATATAAATATTTCTCATGGAGAGGGATGCACAGTAAAAGAACAACAACAGAAAGACTGCATCAGAAAACTGACTGAAATGGTGAATTGGGAAGTGTGGGAGGGGCGGGAGAGGGACATGTGTGTATATTCGATTAATGCATATTTAATTGACTTGAGTTCAACAAGTATCCAGTTTTGTCCAGACACTGTCTACAGTTTACATGGTGTTTTGGACTTAGTACAAGTAAATATGTGTATATTAAACAACATTGGTTTACAGACTCTGATAAAAATGGTAATGCATCTGAGTTAAATGGAGATATAAATCTCTGTTGTCCACATTTGTTTTACATAAAATTTGTATAACAATAACTTTGGGATTGGCACATACAAATGTTCTCTATAATTTCTCTGTTGTACAGTATCACCTTGTAGCATTCTCTTTCACCTATAAGATTATTTAACTTAAAAATTAAGTTTGCTTCCCGAGTTAATCACATACAGTCACCCAAAACAGCATGGGTGAATTTGATGAAATCTGTGCCTTGATTCCACCCTATAGGTATGTATAATACAACTGTCTTCTGGAGACTCATGGGTCAAAAACAAAAACCTAAAAAAAGGGGGGGATACAGTTAGATATGAAACCTTTTCGTCAAAAACCTTGCAATTCAAATCTTAAAACTAACTACGGGAAAAGATTTGTATGTTCCAACAGGTCAAAATGTCACCAATTTATCAGCTGAGAAAGAAAAGATATAGCTTTGCATTGAGTAGGATGTACCAGAAAGTGCAAACAGAAAGGTTGACCCATCTGAACATTGAAAGGAAGTAAAGCCTCAGATTGCTACAAACATCAAACCCCTCTGTGGATCCTACTTGTAACAACTATTTATAATGAGTCCTAATGAAACTTACCTTCTAGGTGCCACAAAGGTTTTAATATGAGAGATTTTCTTACCCCCCCATAGAACAAGGAGAAATATGATGATGATGAGGTCGTTCTCCAACTGTATATTGGAGACAACTATTGTAGAGGTAATCTCTTATAAAACTGCTAAAGCTGCCTTCTTTAATTGACTAATAGACATAGGAAATGTGAAAAGGATTATTCTCTATACAGAACCAAATATAATACTAAAGTCTCCTTAAGCTATGCACTTAAGCAAAATATATTAATACAGGAGCTCTGACATCAGCAATGGATTATTCCACCAAGGAGATGTTGGCCATTGTGGGGGATCCAAGCCCCCACAATAGGTAAAGGCTCCTTGCCTCTAAACTGGGATACCTGCAAGAAGAGAGGCAATAAGGCCCTGCTGTCAAAGACCTGACATTACCATGGGAGATATGTATTGAGACCACACATGCAAGTGTATAGATGGCCTCTGGAATACCAGAGAGTGTTACCAAAGGGCACCAAACCAATAAACCTAATATGGGTCTCCTTGAGTCAAGTAAGACTCCTCCGTCAGCACCAGCTACACCCTACCTGCCTGGAAATACTGTGCAGCAGAGGCAGCCATATGCCTGCATATCCCAAATCTAATTGGCTATTGACTCTCTCCTTGGAGGAATAACCCATGGCTGATGCCACAACCTTACATCCTCTAATGGTTAGGAGATATTATAAGCCACAGTAAGACCCTGTCATATTTAACAGAAAAAAGTGTAATTCATGGATTAATATACCATCCAAACATCTGTGTCTATACCAAAGTAACCTACCATAACTATTAGTACTGTTTAAATACCTGTATATCTAATTGCTTGTGCTTCATTAGTAGGATCGAAAGGTTATTCCTGGACAAACAGGTTATTCCTGACAGTTTTGTCAGCCCATGAAAGGAAACAGCCAGAATTGACCAGAGTCCAAGACAACAGCTCCAGAGAAAGTAGACTGTTTTGCCTCTTATTCACCTATGCCCTTTTTCTAAGCCTAGGGGACAATCAGTGGAAGAGGGGGCGTGGTAGAATTTAAGGTCTGTGATTGGGGTGAATGGTGAAACTACAGCAATATAGTCTGGAAATATGGTCTGGAAACTCATTTGATCAACTTGATTGAACATACAAGCCCCCCCCCGCCTCCCCGGCTGAATGGTGGGACCCATGGGCTGTGTGGGTTTGGGCTCAACTGCCTGCAAATTGGTTTTACATGAAGGATGCTTGTACTCATAATTTATCACTTATTGCTAAAAAATGGAAAAAAAAAACTGAGAGAAAGATGCAGGACAGTTATGGCAGAATGCATGATCTGGCGTGGGGTGGGGTGGGGTGGGGAAAAGGAAAAGGGAAATATGCCTGAACTGAATTGGAAAATGATGAATGAAATACATAAAGCATCAATAAAGAAAAAGAAATACTCCTTTCAGTGGGAGCTTTTTTGCTTTCTGCTAATTATACATTACATTGCTTTCCCAGTTTCTCTTTTCTATACAAAATTTGAATCGAAAACAAACTTTCCCACTACAAGAAAATTATGGTAATTAGTCTTTCACAGTCAGTAATGCAATTTGCTGAAGTCCTTGAGAGTTGGTATCATCACTACAGGGTCAGATACACATTCACCAAACCCATATGGCTGAAAGTCTTAACTATAAGGTGTCATTTTACGTAGTACTTTAACATGAGCATATAACATCTACACGACCAGAATTCCTTAGTGTGTATCCTCCTAGAAGAATGACACACATAAATAAAGTACATAAAATTGATGGATGTGCATGTAGAGAGCGCAAGCCTTCAGTGCGACAATTTGAATGTTAATGGGTCCAGGCTAAAGTAGCCTAGCTTCTCCTATCAAATTGGAATGATCTTAACAATGGGGCTAATTGGTAGGTCCTCTAAACACTCAGGGATTGACACCATAATTTCCTTTCTACCTCCTTTAATTTCTACTAGATAGACCACAGACCTGACTGGACATACATTTGACTTTTACTTTATTTCACAAGATTGTTAATATTCTGTTAATAATTTTCTGCTAAAATTAGGACATTATATCCAGACAGTTATAATATCTCAAATGCTCTTCTAATTTGCAGTATGACAATTTAAAGGTCAGCTGTCAGATGGTCATACATTTTCCTCTAAGTTCTGTAGTACCTGACAAGTGTCGATACATGGGACTCTGACTGCAAAGCACATAAATATACAATAGCATATCAAAATGCCTGTTTTCAAGTTCAAAGTATAAGCTAATTGAGAGATGAGGACCTCTGGATCTGGCTGATATATTCAATATTGGTTCCAAATTCTGTGATTTGGGGAGGTTGCAGAACCTTTAGAGAAACAGACCCTGTAGAAATGAAACTTTGCCTGGCTCGAAGAAGACCTGTAAGACCTGTCCTGGAACTTTTGAGAGTTATCTGATATCTCTATGAGCATTCAAGTTGTCTCTGTGGGTTATCTGTAGCTCCGTGAGGTCAGGATATTGCAGTGCTTCCTGCCTTGCCTATCTCTGCAAAGTTCTAGACCTGTATGGCCCCTTCCCATAAGGTATTGAGCAAAATGTCACACTTCCAGTTTACTGGTTGCACAAACAGGAGCTCTGCAGCCCCCTGGTAGGAGTCAAGATGGCTCGCCCTTCCCTTCCTCCTTGCCCCCACTTCCTTGCCCAGAGCGCAGTGGCCTTTAGTATATAAATACATTGCTGGCATGAATAAAACTGAGTCTATATCCCAGACTGTTTCTCTGAGTCTGTTTCTTTTATTACTTCTCACAGTTCCCTCCCCCCTCCTTGCCAGAAGCACAGCCTAGGAACTGTCTCCTGCCAGCAGAAGGCTTATAGCCTTCTGAAGCTGCCAGCCTGGTTCCAGGAAGGAAGAACGTCATGTGGATTGTGCCTACAAGTGATTAAAGGACTAACAGACGATATATTTAACCAACAAGACCCCAGAAGGAATCTTTAGATCTTGGACAGGACCCCTGACCTTCTAAGAGATATGAGACCCCTGTGCTTTCTTTTCCCCATTTTGCTTCCTGGTGATAAGAGGAGCATTTTGTCCTCTTGTGCATTCATTCTCTGTGGGGCATAGCCCAACTCTAGCACCAAGATCAGCAGGGTTAACTATTCATGGACTGGAGTTTTTTAAAACCACGAGGCCTAAGGAACGTGTGTAACATGAATACCTCATGTATTTTGTTATAGTAATGAAAAAGTAATATAAGACTTATCTTTTTCTCCAGTCTGTCTCTCTATATAATCTCTCTCTTTCCTCTATTTCATCTATCATTTTATCTATGCGCTACTACACACACCATGTTTATCTGTTATTTCTCTGAAAACAGGTCTGGTGAGTATTCTCAATTGGTGGGTGGCTACTCCCTCAGGACATTTAGGATTCCATCTTCTATCCTATTTGTCTTTCTGTCATCCCTCAGGACATTATATTGGTTTGTAGTCCCAAATCTGTACCCTAAGCACTCCTGAGTATTAGCTCCTGATTAGGATAAAGCTTGTCATGTGTGTGTCCACTGTTACAGGTGCTGCCATGCCACAGAATTTACATCTGTCACATTCATATTCCATTGCCAAACATTTCCAAGAACAAAGAAGCTAGGAAATTAAAAAAAAGTAGGTTTATATATGATTTTTTCTTTAAAAGTTACTATTGATGAAAGAATTAGCATATGAATGATGTTTGTTATCTCACCAACTTCCCTTCCATACTTCTCTTTTGATATAATGTTTAAAATATGAGTTTCCATGCATCACTTTAAAGAATTCATTTCATAAAATTTGCAATTATATTTTCTTTTGCAGAAGTAAATTAAACAAAATGGGGTCTAAAAATGGTATGGCAAAAGCATATGTAAGGTTATACTGCATGTGTCTGCAAGTGTCTCCTACTACATTCTCACCCAAACTCTCTTTTTCACTGTGCTGATTTACTCTCTTCATTCCCTACTAAATCTACTGGCTATAGTGCTTTATCTCTTTCTCTTGCATGTCTAACTCATCCTCATCACCTGAATGCCAAATGAATGTGCAGTTTACTGTGCTGTGTGTAAATTTCCTATCTTGAGCTTAGCCACTTGAGTCAGAGCTTAGGGTCATACTATTTGGTATCCAATGATTATTGATCCTAAGACAAACCACATGAGTATAAATTACCACTTTAAGTATATTTCACAGTACTGAGAGGAGAGAAAAGGAGAGTGGAGGAGTGTCTTCCATAATAATGTGAAGCCTCCTGAAATCAATTTAGTTCATTAAATAATGAGTCATGTTGCCAAACATTCTCATTTACAGGAAGAAGGCACTGACACACATGGGAATTCAATTGAATGAACACTTTGTTTAGGAAATGGAAACTTCGGTGGAGCTATATGATCTTGGATGACTTTGTGCAGCAGTTTACTATAAACTAAGTTCTGGAAGAAAGATTTGGATTTGCACAAATCGAGAAAAGAGAGGGTACTGCCGGGCGTGGTGGTGCACGCCTTTAATCCTAGCACTTGGGAGGCAGAGGCAGGTGGATCTTTGTTAGTTCAAGGCCAGCCTGGTCTACAGAGTGAGTTCCAGGACAGCTGGGATTACAGAGAGACCCTGTCTCGAAAAGACCAAAAACAAAAACAAAAAAGAGAAGGTACTAAAAAATATAAAAAAATCTGATATCACATGTGAGGACAGAAAGATGGAAGGACTGGTGCTGGAGAGCAGGTCTCATCAGTGCAGAACTTCATGCAGTTGCTGTGTCAGGAAAAACAGAAGTACTGTCTGGGACATGAAATGCATTTTTCCTTGCGTTCTGAAGCCTTCATAGATTTTTAAGCATCACTTTAAGCATATAAACAGTTCGTAGTGTGTGCTTCATATCACTGCCATTGTTCATACATGAAAGAATAGCATGGAGAGGTTAAGAACACTGCAAGAGGAAGGACTGCATGACAAGACTAGACTGAGCTTCATTAGTTTGTGTAAATTTAGAGGGTCATATACTGTCTCTAATGTCAAACTCTTATATGTATTGTCTAATTCGTACTCATTAAATTAAATATTCTTCAAGCTTCAAATTAAACCCACTGTAATTTAAAAGACATAACAATTTGCAAATGCCTTCTTTGCCTTCTCCTCTTCCTCATTTTTTGAAACAAAGTCTCATGAAGCCTTGGCTAACCTGGAACTCTCTATGTAGACCAGGTTGGCCTTGAACTCACAGATTCACCCACCTCTGCCTCCTGAGAACTGTGGTTAGAGTCTTGAGGCGACATATGCAGCTATGACTTCTTCATGCAATACTTTGGTTCTAGGTGCTTCAGCAAGCCATTTCATCAATCACCTCTAAAAAATTCACCGAAGAGATCATTATCATATTTATTATTATACAACCATGTGTGAAAAATGAAGTACAAATGAATTACATTGATGTTTATTATTTAATGATCTGAACTCTCTATAGCAGTGCTGCTGGTATTCTTTCTGTAAGAGAATTCCTTAGTCAAAGATTAGTTGGTGTTTTTATGCTCCACAAAATTTGGTCCAAATATAATAAAAATGTTATCAATTTACAAAATTTAAATTTTCAATACATTTTAGAAAGACCAGAAAGCAGCATATTATAAGCATAACATTGTAAAATCACTGTCTTAATTTATTACATTTGCTCTCATCTGTATTGGTATTAGATTGAATGCAAAGTGATTGGAGTCTGTGACTGTGCCTGTGCAAAACTGTCCAAGGTCACAGTTCAGTGAAATAATTTAAGAAGCAAAATATATATCTAGTCAACGTTTATTTAAGAATGTTCATTTTAACTTTTTAATTTTTTTATTGAGTGCATTTCATACAAAATTTCTTAATGAAATTTAAATTTACATACATTCCCCCACCCATGCCTCCCCTCGCAAGAGTTCATGGATTCTGTCATACACAACTCCTGCCTTGCATCTTTTTCTCAGTCTTTTATAACCCCCTCAATGCACAAGTTTACTGTTTTGGTCAGTTCATTGAATAGGTTTTTCTCTCTTTTTTGTTCCCTTTGATTTTATATTATTTCAAAATATGCATTTATACACTCCACACATAAATCAAAATTACTAAATCTGAAAATAAACTATAGGTTAATTCCAAAGAACATTTAGAGATTCACATTTTAACAGTAAAGTTGCATGCAGGTAAAAAAAAAAAGTAGAACTTTACATTCTTTTTTTTTAGAATATAAATATTAATATTCCTATATGATAGAACACACCATAAAATTACATAAGGATAAACTATGAATGGTTGTAGCATGTATCAATAAAGGGAGAAAATATTATTTTACAAAATACTTTTTTTAATTTTTTTATGTGTATAAATGTACTGTATGCCTGTAGGTTTGTTCAACCGTATCGTGCAATGCCACAGAGGTCAGAAGTGGGTGTTGGATTCCCCTGGAACTGGGGTTAAAGACAGTTCTCTGCCACCATGTGGGTGCTGGGGATAGAACCTGGGTCCTCTGCAAGAGCAGGTGGTGCTCTTAACTGCTATGCCATCTCTCCAGCCCCAACACAATATTTTTAACTGTTAAATGTAATTGTTTTTTTCATTTTTTCATTTTTTTTATTTTATATTATTCCAAATTATGCATATATATACTCCACACATAAGTCAAAATTACAAATTCTGAAAATAAACTATAGGTTGATTCCTAAACACATTTAGAGATTCATATTTTAACAGTAAATTTGCTTGCAAGTATAAAGATGTGTAACTGTACGTTTTTTTTAAGAATATGACTACATATCTTTCATCCATATATGGTAATGACAATGTGTGAATATAAGTGGTAGGACAATTCTAAAGCCCATTTAGAGATTCACATTGGAATAGCACAATTGCTTTCAGATATAATGAAATAAAATAATAAAGTTGCTCAGTTTGCCTGCTAACTGGGGATTTGGTGTTAAGCATCCTCAAATGAGGGAAACCATTTCCCTTTATTTTCTAGGACTGTGTTACTTCACCTAGCATAATGGCTTTGAGTTCTATCAATTTACCAGCAAAGCTCATGATGTCATCTTTCTTTACTGCTTCATAGAACTCCATTGTGTAGATGTACCACATTCTTGTTATCCAGTCATTGGTTGAGGGGCATTTGGGTTGTGTTCTAGTTTGTCTTCCATTGCTGTGACAAAACACTCTGACCAACACCAACTTGGGGAGGAAAGGGTTTATTCAGCTTACATCTCCTGGGTCACAGTTCATCATTTAAGAAGCCCAAGGCAGGAAGTCAGGGCAGGAACCTGGAGGCAGTTCTTATACGGTACACAATAACCTTCTTATACGGTACACAATGCCTTCTTATACGGTACACAATAACCTGCCCAGGGTGGCACTACTTATTGTGGGCTGGATCCTCCCACTCTGCTCAACAATCAAGACAATACTCCACAGATGTGGCCACAGGCCAATCCAATGGAGCCAATTCCCCAATTGAGGCTCCCTCAACCCAGGAGTGTCAAGTTGACATTAAAGCTATCCAGCACAATTGACCCCTTGTCAACTTGACACACAAAACACATCACTATTAAACCACCACCTTTCCAGTTCTTATCCCCAAAGTATGATGTTAACATTAATCACAACCTAAGACAGTACAACCTTAAAAGCCCCACAGTCCTTAAAATGTCCAAACACTTAAAAGTTCAGTCTATTAAAAGTCTCTTAACTGTGGGCTGCTGTAAAATCCAAAACAAGTACTGTCTTATTTCAAAGGGAAGAATCAGGCACTCTCAAACAAAACCTAAGTCCAGCAAAGTAGCTCAAGGCTGGACACCTGGGATTCACTCACGATCTTCTGGGCTCCAAAGGGTCTCGGCAGCTCCCCCTCTCCGACTCTGCCGTCCGTGGCACACTCATCTCGCAGGCCCAGGCCGACTCCATTCTACACCTACCGCTGCTCTTGGTGGTCGTCCCAGGGTCCCGGCATCTCCAAAAAGCTGGGGTCGCCACTGAAACTGAGGCAGCACCTTCACCAATGGTCTCTTCTGACCTCTCCTGGTGCAAAGCCTCAGCTTCTCTCCATGACCCCTGCAATCCTGGGGTCTTCACTGCAACCGAGGTGCACTTCCACCAATGGTCTTTCCTGACCTCTCACAGTGCCAAGCCTCGGCTGCTCTCTGTGACCCCCTCAAATTTCAACACCAGAACCATATAGGAGACTCTTACATGTTACCAAGTCCTGCTTCTGGCTTGAGATGGAGGCTCAGGCCCCTTCTGGAACACAGCTTCTGTGTGCTGACCCTGAAGAAATTCTTCCCAGAAGATTTCACCACAGTGATGCTGGTCTCTTGTTACTTACAGCTGATTTTTCAGCCCCAGCTAACCAGCATCAATTGTCCCAGTACAACAAAGATTTCACTTCAGGTTCTGGTCTCTTGTTACTTACAGCTGATTCTTCAGCCCCAGCTGACCAGAACCCACAGATTACACAGTCCTGATGATCTCTGCTCCCCTTTGAAACTAGAAACTTTACAAGCCAGGCCTCCATCTTCTACAACTCCTTCAGCAAAACTGCTCCAAGCTCCACAGCAACGATCTTTAGGCATTCAATGATCATCCCAGCCCAAAGTTCCAAACGCCTCCACAATCCTTCCCCAAAACACCAAGGTCAGGTCTGTCACAGCAATACCCAACTACTGGTACCAATTTCTGTTCTAGTTTGTCTTCCATTGCTGTGACAAAACACTCTGACCAACACCAACTTGGGGAGGAAAGGGTTTATTCAGCCTACATCTCCTGGGTCACGGTTCATCACTTAAGAAGCCCAAGGCAGGAACTCAGGGCAGGAACGTGCAGGCAGTAGCTGAAGCACAGGCCATGGAGGAATGCTGTTCACTGGCTTGCTCCCCTGGCTCATGCCCAGTCTGCCTTCTTATATGGTACACAACAACCTTCTCAGGGTGGCACTACTTATTGTGGGCTGGGCCCTCCCCCACTGCTCAACAATCAAGACAATACTCCACAGACGTGGCCACAGGCAAATCCAATGGAGCCAATTCCCCAAATGAGACTCCCTCAACCCAGGTGTGTCACGTTGACACTAGACCAGCAGAGGTTGGTTCCAGCTATTTGCTATTGTGAAGAGAATTGCAATAAACATAGCTGTGCATGTATGGATAGGTAGGATGTGTCTTGTGGGTATATATCCAGGAGTGATATGGCTGGGTCAAGTGGTAGGCTCATACTGATTTTTTTAAGGGTTCTCCACACTGCTTTCTGCAGTGGTTGTACCTGTCTACATTCCCACCTGCAGTGGATGAGTGTTCCCCTTTCCCCACAACCTGTCCAGTATTTGGTGTCTTTTGTTTTCTTGATCTTGGCTAGTCTTATTGGAGTGAGATGATACCTTAGTGTGGTTGTAATTTTCATTTCCTTAATTATTAATGCTGTTGAACACTTTTAAAGATGTTTCTCAGCCATCTTTACTTCCTTACTGGTGAAATCTCTGTTCAGCTCTTTACTCCATCTTTTGTGTAGGTCATTTGTTTTCTTAATTCTTTGTTTTTTAAGTAGCTTATATATTCTGGATGTTAATGCTCTGTCACATATATCAGTGGTGATGGTTTCCTCCTAATCTGTGGGTTTTCTTTTCACTTCCTTGATTGTTTCTTTAGTTGTACAAAAGCTTTTGAGTTTGATGAGGTCCCACTTGTCAGCTGTTGTCCTTATTTCCTGTGCAGTTGCTGTTTGATTAAGAAATTCTCTTCCTACACATATGTCTTGTAGGTTGTTGCAGACTTTTTCTTCTATCACCTTCAGGGTTTCAGGTTTTAGGTTAAGGACTTTGATCCACTTGGAGTTTATTTTTGTACAGGGTGAAAGATAGGGGTTTAATTTTGTTCGTCTACAAATGGTGTTCCCGTTTTGCCATCACCATTTTCTGAAGATACTATCTTTCCTCTTTTGACCTTTTTTGGCCCCTTTGTCAAATATGAGGTGGCTGAAGTTATATGAGCTCAAGTTTGGATCTTCAATTTTGTTCCATTGGTCCATGGGTCTTGTTTTTGCCAGTACCAGGCTGTCTTTATGATTATAGCCCTGTACTATAGCTTGAAGTCTGGTAATGTAATCACCCCAGTATTGCACTTTTCACTCAGGGTTGCTTTAGCTATTCAGGGTCTTTTGTTTTCTCCATATAATTTTAAGGATTTTGTTTTTCTAAATCTGTAAAAAAGCTCATGGGGATTTTGGTTCGGATTGCGTTGAATTAGTATATTAATTTGGGTAGCATGGATATTTTTACTATATTATTTTTTCCATTCCATGAGCATGGGAGGTCTTTCCATCTTTTGCTGTCATTTTCAATCTCCTTCTTCAGGGTTTTATATTTTTGTTATGGAGGTCTTTGGTGTCTTTGGTTAGGTTTATTCCTAGGTATTTTTTTGAGGCTATTGTGATTGGAAAGGTCTCCTTATGTTCCTTCTCCAGTTGCTTATTGTTGGTGTAAAGGAAGGATAGTGATTTTTCCATGTTTAGTTTGTACCCTGCCACTTTACTGAAACTTTTAATCCGTTCTAAGAGTTTTCTGGTGGAGTTTTTAGCATCCCTTAGGTAAACTATCATATCATCTGCAAAAAGGGATTGTTTTACTTCCTCTTTTCCAATTGGTATTCCTTTAATTTTGCTTTCCTGCCTTGTTGCCCTTGCATGCATTTCAAGCACTATATTGAAGAGGAGTGGCTATAGTGGACACCTTGCTGTGTTCCTGCCTTTAAGAGGAATGCTTACAACTTTTCTCTATTTAGGATGATGTTAGCTGTGGGTTTCTTGTATATGGCTTTGATTACATTGAGGAATGATCCCTCCAGTCCAATTCCTTCTAAGACTTTAAGCATGAACAGATGCTGGATTTCGTCGAAAGCTTTTTCTGCATCAATGGAGATGATTGTGTGGTTTTTGTCCATTTATGTGTTTTATGATATTTATTGATTTATGTATGTTGACCCATCATTGCATCTCTGGAATGAATCCAAACTGGTCATGATGGATGACCTTTTTGATGTTGGTCTGTATGCGATTTGCAAGTATTTTGTTGAGAATTTTTGTATCTGTGTTCAATGATGATATGGGTATACAGTTTTCTTTCTTGTTTGTGTCTTTGACTGGTATTAGAGTGATGCTCGCTTCACAGAAGGAATTTGGGATATTTCCCTCTGTATCCTTCTGAAAAGTTGGAGTAGTAATGTGTGTAAGACCTCTTTAAATATTTTATGGACTTCTGCTGTGAAACCATTTGGCCCTGGGCTTTTTTTAGTTGAGAGGCTATTTATTACATCTTCAATTTCCTCAAGTATTATGGGGCTATTTAAGCTGTCAATCTCTTAGCTTTGGCGAATCCCAGGATTTCAGATATTCATCAATTTCTCTTAGGTTTTCAAATTTAGTAGTGTATAGGTTTTTGAAATATTCTCGTATGATTGTCTAGATCTTTTCTTTATCTGTTGTGATGTTTCCCCTATCATCACAAATGCTATTGATTTGGAGTTGCACTTTCCTTCTTTTTGTTAACTGGGCTAGAGGTCTGTCTATTTTGTTTATCTTTTCAAAGAACCAGTTTTTAGATTCATTGATTTTTTTGTATTGTTTTCTTTGTTTCTATTTCATTGATTTCTGCTCTGATTTTTGTTATTTCTTCCTATCTGTTGTGTTTAGGATTCATTTGTTGTTGTCTCTCAACAACAAATTTGCTGCAGTGTTAGATCATTTATTTGTTCTCTTTA
>VZQC01008907.1:81119-92741 GCA_009823505.1 Rhizomys pruinosus
TGCTTTTAAAGTTCCCATAGGTTTTGCTGTGTTGATTATCATTGTCATCAGTTCCCAGGAATGTTTTTTATTCTTCTTTATTTTTTCATCCCTTGATCCATTCTTTATTCAGTAGAGTGTTGTTTCGTCTCCATGTGTCCTTGTCCGGTGGAGGGGCTTATCCTGGTGTTGATTATTGAGCTTTATTGCATGTGGGTCTGATAGCATGCATTGAATTATTTCCACTTTTGTATTTTTGAGTTTTCCCTGTTGTCCAGTTATCTGGTCTATTTGGAGAAGTTCCAGGGGTGCTGAGTCGAAAGTGTATTCTTCTGGTTGTTTGGGTGAAATATTCGATAGATGTCTTGAGCTCCAGTTGGTGTATTGTATCATTCAGTTGGAGATGTCTCTTTGTTTATCTTTTGTCCTGTGATCTGTCTAAAGGACTTCGTGGGGTTTTAAAGTCCCCTACTATTAGTGCTGGGGTTAATTTGAGCTTGACGCCCTGTAGAGTTGTCTTTACAAAGTTGGTGCGCTGGTGTTTGGTGCATATATATTATGATGTGTGAGAGTCTTCTTCGAATTGTTCTTTAATGAAGATGTAGTGGCCCTCCTTTGTCTCTTTGATTCTTTTGGCTTGAAGTCTATTTTGTCTGTTATTTAGCATAGAATAAGCACTCCTCTGTTCTTTTTGGTACCATTGTTGGGAAAAATTTTCTTCCATCCTTACCATTTAAGTTGGTGCCTAGTCTTGAAATTGAGGAGGGATTTCTGCTAGCAGGCCTACAGGCATGGACTTTTGGTTTCCTAATCCATTTCTCCCAGTCTAGCCTTTTGGAGTTGGGGAGTTCAGCCCATAATATTTAAGGTTATAATTGAATAGAATGATGTTTGTTCCTTTCACGCTTATATTATCCATTTGGACTTTTAGTCTCATGATCTACTCCTATGATTATGTTTTATTAGTTTCTTCCTAGTATGTGTTGAGGATTGTTGGTCTCTTCTTCTGCCCTTTGAATTGCTTCAAGATTTTCTGAACGAGCTTGGTTTTCTGGACATGTATTCTATCATCTGTGCTTATGCTAATGGAAGTTTTCCTCTTCTCTTCAACTGTAGTATGACAATTTTTGCTGGAGGTAAAGTATTTGGGTTGGCATCCATAGTCGCCTTTTAACACTGGAAATGCTTTTGCTCTATGTTCTTCTTGCTTTCATGGTTGTCGGCTGAGAAATCAGATTTGATATGATGTTCCCTTGTATGTAACTATGTTTTTCTCTGGTGGCTTTAACAGAATTTAATCTTTGTTTTGGGACATCTAGCACTTTGATATATGGTTAGGTGTGGGGAGTTTCTTTTCTGCTTGTTCTATTTGGAGTCCTATTGTGCTTCTTGTATTTGATGGTTTGTCACTTTTTAGTTTTGGGAAAGGTTTTTCATCTATTATTTGTTGAAAGTACTATAGTCATTGCTCAATTATTTCTTGAGATTCTTCTCTCTTCCTCTATTTCCTATGATGAGGGGTTTGACTTTCTGTCGATGGTGTCCCACTATTTCCTGGTGTTCCAACTTTTGGTCATTTTTAAATTTTTCAATTAATCTTTATTGGAGTTTTTTAGTGCTCTGTGTTATCTGTCAATATGATATTCTTTGCTCAGCTTCCTCCATTCTATTTCTGAGGCTTTTTCCTTTCCTTCTTCCTGTTGGATAAGAGTTATCTATTATTCTTTTTTCATTTTCTTATCTTGATTTCTTAATCTATCCATTTTTTTATGGAGTTTCTCAATCTTCTCTTGGTGCTCCTTATCTTCGTTGGTTGGCTTCTTTTTCCGTGTTTTCCTACTCCTGATGTATTTAGTGTTTCTTCTCGTTTTTGGTTTGTCATCTCTTCATTATTTTTTCAAAGTTTGTCTTATTCCTCTAGGTCCTGAGTTTATTTCTTTCTCTGATTTCCTAGTTTATCATACCCTGGTCCTTTTGAGTTTCATTCCTTTCTCTGAATTTCTTCTTTATGATCTTTAATTTCTCTGCATAGCTCTGCAATTAATCCTCTAAGGTTTTTTGGGTCACCTCCAGAGGGGATCCCCCATTTCTGTCTCCTACCGGTGTTGGTAGATGCCTTGGTGGCCAGAATTTCCTGCACCTTCCCATGTTGTCCCTTCATGTCGTCCCGCTGGCATGTGGATTTCCTGTTTTGCTGATTCAAATCACAAATTGCCTTTTTCAGTTTGTGTGAAGGGTGAAAAACTTCTTTGTTTGCTACCTCCTTTTTTGCGCTTATTTTTTCTTTTCCTCTCCTCCTCCTTCTTTATGAGTGTTGCTTGTCTAGGTTTCAGGCTTCACTTTTGTTTATATATTACATATTGGAAGTCTAAGTCACTCTTCCCTCCCTCTTCTGAGCGTTCTCCTAACCCAGTCCACTGGCTACTCTCTCTTCCTCAATCCCAATTGTTGGTGGGGGGGGGCACCCGAGCGAGCCAGACACAAGCACAGATCTGCTTCCGGCTGCGAGGGGGGATGGGCGTCCCGGCGTGCTGAGGACCCATAGCACCCACCAGCCACCTGGCCCTCGGCCACCGACCAGAAATCAGTTGTCCCAAACCACAAAAGTCACTCTGACCTAAGCCTTTACCTGGCTAGGAGCCGTGTCGGGACGGCTCCAAGTCTTCCTAACAGGTCCGGACCTAGAGTCCAAACACACCACCCTCTATGGCTGATTCAGCCACACTGAGCAAGCCAGACCCACGCTCAGGTCTGCTTCAGGCTGCGAGGGGGGAAGGGCATCCCGGAGGGCTGAGACCCGCACCTAGGCCCCGCCAGCCACTTGGCCCTCTGCCACCGACCACAAACCAGTTTGTCCAAAACCACAATGTACTCTGCCCTAAGCCTTTACCTGGCTGGAGCCGTGTCGGATGGCTCCAAATGTTCCTAACAGGTCCGGACCTGGAGTCCAGACACACCGCCCTTCAACGGCTGATTCAGCCACCCGAGCTCTTTTTCTGTTTTTTAAAAAATTTTTTATTAATTTTATTTATTTTTATATGTGTATGAATGTACTGTCTGCATGCAAGTTTGTGCACCCATGTCGTGCAATGCCGCAGAGGTCAGAAGAGGGTGTTGGATTACCCTGGAACTGGAGTTCTCCTGGAATTGGAGTTTCAGATGGTTCTTGGCCACCAGGTGGGTGCTGGGGATCGAACCCGGGTCCTCTGTAAGAGCGGTCGGCGCTCTTAACCACTAGGCCATCTCTCCAGCCCTCTTTTTCTGTTTTTTTTAATGTGGGCACCGAGGGCTATAAATTTCCCTTTAGGGACTGATTTTAATGTATCCCACAGGTTTTATTGTGTTGTATTGTCATTTTCATTTAGTTCCAGGAATGCTTTTATTTTGTTCCTTATTTATTCTCTGACCCACTCATTGCTCAGGATTGTTTGTTTAGTCTCCATGTGTTCTTATAGTTAGTATGACTTATCCTGGTGTTAATATTGAGTTTTATTTCACTGTTGTCTAAAAGAATGCATGGAATAATTTCAATCCTTTTGTATTTGTTGAGGTTTCTTTTGTGTCCCAGTATGTGGTCGATTTTGGAGAATATTCCCTGGGATGCTGTGTAGAAAGTATATTCTCTGGTGTTTGGATGGAATATTCTGTAGGTATCTGTGAGGTCCATTTGGTGTATTGTGTTGTTCAGTTCTGACATCTCTCTGTTTATTTTTTTGTCCAGGTGGCTCAGTGGGGTATTGAAGCCCCCACTATCAGCATGCTGTGATTAATCTGTGTCTTGAGGTCCTGAAGGATTGTGTTTATCAAGTTTGGTGCACCAGTGTTTGGTGCATAAATATTAAGATTGTGCAATCTTCTTGGTTAATTGTTCCATTGATAAGGATATAATGACAGTCTTTGTCTTTTCTGATTAATTTTACCTGAGGTCGATTTTGTCTAATATTAGGATAGCCACCCCTGCTTTCTTTTTGTGCCATTGTTTGAAATATTTTTTTTCCATCCTTTCACTCTAAGGTGGTATCTGTACTTGAGGGTGAGATGAGTTTCTTGGAGGCAGCATATAGATGGATTCTGTTTCCTAATCCATTCTCCCAGTCTATGTCTTTTGATTGGGGAGTTTAGAATATTAATATTTAAGGTTATTATTGAGAAATGCATTTTGTTTCCTTTCAACTTATTTTTCGTTTGCATTCTTGGACTAGGTATTAATTTACTCTGTTATGCTTTTGGTAATTTCCCTCTTGGGTTGCTTAAAGACAGTTGTTCCTTTCCTCTGTTCTCTGAATTGCTTCAAGTATTTTCTGAAATGTTGGGGGGTTTTATGTGTTCTTTCATTTTGTTTATGACATGAAAGATTTTTATTTCTCCTTCAACTATGATTGACATTTTTTCTGGGTATAGTAATCTGGATTGGCATCTAAAGTCATTTTGCTCTGGGAGTACTTTGGTCCATGTTCTTCTGGCTTTCATAGTTTGCACTGAGAAGCCACCTGTGATTCGATGGGTTTTCTCTTATATGCAACTTGTTTTTCTCTTGTGGCTTTCAGTATTTTGTCCTTTTTTTGAGCATCTAGTGTTTTAACTATGATATGATGTCGGAAATTTCTTTTCTGGTTTTGTCTATTTGGTTTTCTATGTGCTTCTTGTATTTGTATGGGTTTGTCTTTTTTCAGTCTGGGGAAGTTTTCTTCCATTATTCTGTTGAAGATCTGATCAATACCATTCTCTTGGGATTCTTCTCCCTCCTCTATCCCTATAATGTGGAGATTTGGTCTTTTTATAGTGTCCCACATTTCATGGTTGTTCCACTCTTGTGTTTTTATTTTTTAATTTTTCATAATATTTACTTGAGTTTTCTAGCTGTGCTGTGTAATCCTGTAGGTCTGATATTCTTTTTTCGGCTTCATCCATTCTGTTTCTGAGGCTTTTTCCCATTCTTTCCTGCTGATTGGATGAATGTTCAATTTCCTTTTATATTTCATCCTGAGATTTTTTTCAGGATTTCCACTTCCTTTTAGAGCTTTTCATTCTCTTCTTGTAGCTCCTTGCTTTACTGGTCAGTGTCTTTTTTTCCTTTCAGCCAGAGATCTTTTCATTGTTTCCACTTCCTTCAGGAGTTTGTCATTCTCTCCCTCTAGTTCTTTTCAGAGTTTGTATTTCTCTTCCTCTAGTTCTTTTCCGAGTTTTACAATCTCTCCTTTGATTTCTTTCTGGAGTTTATCATTCTTTCCTTCTAGTTCCTTCATAAGCTTTTCATTCTCTCCCTTTAGTTCTCTGATTTGTTCTTTATAGTCTTTTTTTAATTATAAGTAATAAGTAATACAAGCATCCTTCATGTAAAACCAATTTGCAAGCAGCTATGCCCAAACTTATACAGCCCAAGGTCCCCATTGTCCAACTGGAGGGGTTTGTATGTACAAGCATGTTTATCAAATAAGAGTCTAGTCTATATTGCTGTCATTTCACAATTCACCCCAATCATTGCCCTTACATTCTACCATGCCTCCTCTTCTGCAGATTGTTCCCTAGGATTTAGAAAAGGAGCACAAGTGGACGAGAAGCAAAACAGTCTATTTTCTCTGGAGATATCGTTTTGGACTCTGATCAGTTTAGGCTGTTTCCATTCATGGATTGACAGTTTATCCAGGAATAACCTTTTAATCCTACTAATGAAGCACAAGCAATTATATATACAGGCATTTAAACAGTACTAATAATTATGGTAGGTTACGTTGGTATAGACACAGATGTTTGGATGGTATGCTAATCTATGAACCATAGCTTTTCTGTAAAAGATGACAGGGTCTTACTGTGGCTTATAACATCTCCTAACCACTAGAGGATGTAAGCTTGTGGCATTCCTCCAAGGAGAGAGCTAATAGCCAATTAGATTTGGGATATACAGACATATGGCTGCTACCGCTGCACAGTATTTCCAGGCAGGTGAGGTGTAGCTGATGCTGATGGAGGAGTCTTGCTTGACTCAAGGAGACCAATATTTGCTTTGTTGATTTAGTGGCCTTTAGTAACACTTTATGGCTTTCCAGAGACCAACTGTACACTTGCAAGTGTGGTCTCAATACATCTTTCCCATGCTTACACCAGGTCTTCAACAGCAGAGTCTTACCACTTCTCTTCTTGTAGGTATCCAAGTTTACAGGCAAAAAGCCTTTACTTTTGTGGGGGGGGGACTTGGACACCCTAGCCAACATCTCCTTGGCAGAATAATCCATTACTGATATCAGAGCTCTCCTGTATTAATATATTTTGCTTAATTACACAGCTTATAAAGTCTTTAGTATTATATTTGGCTCTGAATAGAGAATTATCCTTTCACAGTTCCTATGTCTATCAGTTAATTAAAGAAAGCAGTTATACTGGCTTTATAAGAGATTACCTCTATAACAGGTGGCTCTAATTTACAGGTAGGGAATGACTTCATTACCATTATGGTTTTCTTTGTTCTATGAAAAGGAGGTAAGAAAGTCTCTCATATTAAAACTTTGCAGCACCTGGAAGGTAAAGTTCATTAGGACACACTATAAACAGTTGTTATAAATAGGATCCACAGAGATGTTTGAAGCCTGTAGCAGTCTGAGGCTTTTCTTCCTTTTAATGCTTAGATGGGCCAACTTTTCTGCTGGTATTTCTTGGTACATCCTGCACAATGCAAAGCTGTATCTTTTCTTTCTCAGCCATTAAGTTGGAGATGTTTTGACCTGTGGGAACATGCAAATCTTTCCCCATAGTTAGTTTTAAGATTTAAATTGAAAAACTTGACAAAAGGTTTAATATATAACTGTATCCCCCCTTTTTATTTTAGGATTTTTATTTTTTGACCCATGAATTTCAAAAAGGCAGTTACATGCCTATAGACGTGAATTTTCATTAAACTTACCCAAGCTGTTTATCATTGACTGTATGTTGTTAGTTTGGGAAGCAAAGTTAATTCCTTTGGTTAAATTATCCCACAGGTAAAAGAAAATGTTATAAGATGATACTGTACAATACAAAAATTATAGAGAACATTTGTATACATTAACTCTAAATTTGTTGTTATACAAATTATAAGTAAAACAAATGCGGACAACAATTTATATTTCCAATTAGCTTAAATATATTACCATTTTTATTAAAATCTTTAAACCAATGTTGTTTAATATAGACATTTTTACTTTTACTAAGTCCTAAAATACCATATAATATGTAGGCAAAGTTTTTGGAAATTTGGATACCTGTTAAACTTTATAGTCTTTGAATATGTCTACAATTGTTTCTCTAAGGTCAGTGTCTTGGTTTGCTTCCAGGGAGATCTTATTGTTGGGATCTTCTATAGGATTGGTTGAGTTTGGTGGGGATTTATTTTTAGCTTTTCTACATATTGTTGGTTTTCCATTGTGTTTTTGGCATGTGTATTTTTTGTTGTTGTTATTTTCCCCCCTTTGTTTCTTTGTTTGCCTCCTGTTACTAATCTCAAATGTTAATATGGAGGGCTGGTTGGTCACTCAGTTTGCTTCTTGCTGGTTTCTTCCTCAGTTTTGGCTGTGCATCCTCCAATCACTGACACTGCTGGAACATCCCAACGACAGTGAACCACAGCACCAGCAGTTTATACTTTCCACCACAGTATCAGTAGCTTGGGGGGGGGTGAATCCTTTGCCAGACCCCCACTTGGGCAGCTGGGCATGGAGTGTGTGTGCCCCTGACTGTCCTTCTATCCATGCATGAAGTTCCTCTCTATGGTTCTAGCATTGGGTGGCACCTGCTGGGGTGGACCACAAAAGTCCTGCATGGCACAAACCCACCTGGGCAGCTGAAGCATGGAATCTGTGCACATCTGACTGTCCTTCTATCCATGCACACAGTTCCTCTCTACGGTTCTAGCATTGGGCAGCTGCCTGGGTGGGCCACTAAAGCCCTGCATGGCACAAACCCACCTGTGCAGCTGGGCATGGAATCTGTGCACCCCTGGCTGTCCTTCTATCCCAATCTTTATCTACACATCACATTGGTACTTCAAGGTTTAGTAAAAGGATAAGATACCTGTCTTAAATTAAATTGGTTAAATGTTTCCAGAGTACAATTAATATAAACAGGCTAGTTTACGAGAAGACTAAACAGGATTATAAATATACAGAGCTGTTTTTACTTTTCAGTCCACTCCTATCTTATACTGGACTCCCTGTTACAGATTTGGATTAAACTGGACATAGACAAGTAGTGGGTTACCTCTGATTGTTGAAAGATATTTCTCTGTATAATTTGGCTCACGAGAAGCTAGGGTTTACCTCCCTGAACCAGCAGTATGCAGTCCAGAAGGAGACAGTTTGGATGGACTTGGTAAACTTTATCAGCTTATTTCTTCTCAATAGGTATGTTTCCTACTACTGGAAAACTGTGGACCAGGATGTGGGCATCTGGGAAAGAAAAGAGCATGCTCCTGTTTGTAGTAAGCAGTTTACTTTTAAGATAGGCCTGTTTAAATCTCTTTCATGGGATTTTCCTGCTTAACCTATGATATTAAATCTCTCTTCCAATCAATGTTTTTGCTAGGCAATTAGGGCTTTTGTTCAAGGCTTATCTAATATTATACACTATTTAAAAGTATCAGGCTGGTGAAACAGCCTTTCTAACTGGTTAACAACCATATTTAATACCCATACCAGTTCATCCAGGGGACCTAAGGGACAACTTTGTTCCTTGCTCTTTGAGATCCACTAAGTCCCAGGGGAATAGAGATGAGGGCATCTCTTGAAATGCCCGATTTAAATTTGAGTCACCAGTCTTCTCATCCAGAGAGAACACAGAGGGACCAGAAGGACTATAAACCAGTGGCAGTCTATAAAGAGGACAGACTCCTCATGCTTCAAAATCAACCTTGGTCAGAAAGACCTGACTTTGTCCTCACATAGATGGAACTGGTAAAAAGAAGGGCAATAGGAGCCAGGAACTTCCGTTCCACAACTCAAGTGACCCCTGCAGGTCAGATCTTCAACTGACATTGAGAAAATGAAACTTGTTTAGTCTAGGCTAACTGTGTGGACTTAAACACCCAAAAGAAAGTATAACCAAAAGATAAGTACTCAGTATATTTCGTTTAAATTCTAAGATTGTGCTTCCATACCTTACACTTAAATTCATATATTGGTTAGCAGGTATAGCACTTCAGATTTTGTCCTTGTTCAACAATGCAGTGTCACCTGAATCCAAAAAGGACAAGTCCACTATTTTGTTAAATGATGTTAAATAATGCAATTTCCTCATTCTGTCTAGAAGCTACTTAAGAGAAAACTCACACTGTGACCATCAAAATGCCTGAGAAAGCAGACCCTGGGTCATCCAGACATCATGACCAAATGAAAATAAGGAGAAATCCAATGTGCTCGAACTCCTTGTCAAGAAATTCTAAATGGATTTTTAAGTTAGATATCTAAATTTGCCCTGTTCTTATTTTTTCTGGTTCCCTGCCTACAGCATGGACCTAAGCATTCTTGCCTTCACTTCTGTTTCACTGACACCAGTAGAGGACATTGTTTTCTCTATAGCTATACTTTTGGGGGTCCTTTAGATAGACCCATTAGACAGAAGAACACCAATTGCCACGCCCTGTGCCCCTATTCAGCACGGTAGAAGTCAGAGCACTCCAGTCAGTACCCTGATTCCCTCTTGGAAATTGGGGTGACTTCTTCAGATGGTGATGTGATAAGAACAGGAGCTAGAAATTGGGCAGGTGATTTAGGGCTAAAGGCCTCCCTCCCCAAAGAACCAGTTCCTTTCTCAGCTGAAGAGCTGTAGACTTACTGTAGACTTACTGCTAGGAAACTTATTCCTGCCAAAAACTAGAAATCCAAGAGCTATCAGAAAGGGATCCAGCACAGTTAGAAAAATGTAAAGCTGCTGTCAATCCTGCATAGTAAAATGCCAGGCAGCTGGTTTGGAAAATAAAGGCCAGAAGAAAATGGGCCTTTCTGGAAGACTACCTATTTTACCACTTATATGTTACAGGTTCTGGGCTTGCATTTGTCTCAGAAGTATAAGGGATTGAAGGATCTGCAAGGCTAGGGACCACAGCACTTGTAACAGGAGATAGAAATTAAAATATTTAAGTTTGAGATTAAGTTTGAGATTAAGATTGAGCACTATTCATCAGACCTAGAAAAAAAAATCAGTACAGGTGCATACAAATTCTCAAGTTGGTGTAATTCTCTGTTTACCTGGCCACCTTGGTTAACCACCACTTTAAGTGCTGTGGTGGGACCTCTTCTTTTAATCCTAGTTGTCCTCACATATGGTCCTTGCCTATTCAATCCTATTGTTAAATTCGTTAATCAGAGAATCAACTCTGCAAATCTTATGGTTCTCAGGAGCCAATATGCGCAATTACAACCCATAGTTCCTGACTAAGACTCAAAGATTTGATTAATCACAAACAGAAGTTGAGAATGAAAGGATTATATCACCTGAACTGAACTGACTTCATCTTAAGTCTACTACCGTTTTGATGAGTAAGTGTCCTTCTCATCTCAAGCTGAATTCCCATGCTGTTACAATTCTTGTTATGTCATATGAGTATCTGCCCTACTGGTAGAAAACTCTGTGTCCTTTTATTCATCTACCACCTCTGGCTCTTGCAATCTTCCCATCCATTTTTCTGCAAAGATCTCCGAGGCTTTGGAGGACAGAGTGTGATATAGGTGTCCCACTCAGGGCCAAGTCCTCCACAGTCTCTTATCTGCATGTTGACCAGTTGTGGGTCTCTGAATTAGTCACTCTCTGTGGCACAAAACAGCTATTCTGGTGAGAGTTAACAGATGCACTAATCTGTGGGCAAAACAATAAGCATATTAGATGCCAGTTCAATGCTACAAACTTTAGAATAATATTAGAAGTAGGTTCTCCCCTATGGCCTATGGCCTTTCTAGTTCCAATAGCACAGATATTAAGTACAAAAATTCTCCCCCTCTTTCAGGTTCTTTCTTTTCCTTTACCTCCATGTATCCTTTTTAATTTCTTGGCTTCTGGTGTTGCATCAGGATATATAGTCATGTACGTAAATTGGTGTTACTATCCACAAATGAGAGAGAGCATAAATTGCCTAGTGTTCTGCCTTTGTGTTACTTCACTCACAATAACATAACCCAAAAGAGGGGGACAGTAAGGAAAAGATGTTACTAGGGGTTAGGTGGGGAGGTGGGGTGTCGGGTTGGGAAGGGAGGAGCTGGAGATATATGGGTGGAATTGTGGGAGTTTGGGGATGTCAGGAGAGGGGAAGTGTGGAGATGATAGGAGTGCTGGAACTGGAAAGGGAGGAGGGGTGGGCCGGGAAAAAGAAAAAATAGAAATGACTGGAGCAGGCACAGACACCATACTCTGGTCCTGAGCAGGGCAGGGGTCAGGCGCAGCCCGCCACTGCTCCAGGAAGGTACCGGGGCTTGGGCTAAGTCAGGAATTACCCACCTACCACCACCCCCCACCCGCCAACAACTGGAATTGAGGAGACAGTATCCAGTGGATTGAGAGAACATTCAGAACAGGAAAGGAAGAGACTTCCAGTATCCAACATAAAAACAAAAGTGAAAGCCTGAAACCTAAAGTCAACTCAACACTCCAAAAACAAGGAGGAGGGAAGGAAGGGAAAAAAAA
>VZQC01008907.1:104730-142899 GCA_009823505.1 Rhizomys pruinosus
CGGGTGCACAAACCTGCATGCAGACAATACATTCATACACATAAATAAATAAAATATTAAAAAAAAACTAAATCTTGAATACAGATAAATTAAGGAGTTTTTAATTTTTCATACTTCTTTTTTATTTATTTATTTATTTTTTATTTGTTTATTTTTAAGGGATTCTACAATATAATGGCACAGTTGTTTGCAGGTAACATTGATGTTACTCAGTTTGTCATACAATTAGGTAATTGGTATATCATGCAAGTATCTATGTCCAAATTTTGAATAACCCAAGGTTCCCATAGTCCAGTTGGAGAAGCTTGTATGCACAAGCATGTTGATCAATTAGGAGTCCAGACTATATTCCTGTAGTCTCATGATTCACCCCTATCTCTCTGCAGCCCTTATATTCTACCACGCCTCCGCTTCCGCAGTTTGTTCCCTGGGCTTTGGGAAAGGGGCACAAGTGTGTGAGAAGAAAACAGTCTAATTTCTTTGGAGTTGTCATTTTGGACTCTAGTCTGTTCAGGTTGTTTCCCTTCATGGGTTGACAGCTTTTCCAACAACTTTTAAACCATAACTTACACTTGGAAGTATTAACACCAATAATCATAATAATATTTGACTCTGTGTCTAGAACCTTTTGTGCCAATCACAAGATGGTTTAGAAATTTTTTAAATACTTTATTTAATATTTTATTTTTTACCCTAGCAGAGTGATACATCCCTGTAGTAGCCAGTATGCTGAGAATTACGCATGCACAGAGCTTGTCCCTCATCAACCTAACCTACCCTAGGCAGGTGAGAGTATACAAGCAGCCGAGTTGCAGACCTGGGGCAATCACAAGGCGAGAAGAGGACAGCAGGAATGCGAACAGTACATAACCCGTAACCCTGCCCCCAATAAACCAGTCCATCACAGCTCGCCCTCCGATTCCCAGGGTCTGCATCTTGACTTTGTGCCTCTCACCCCCTTTCCTTTATGGTAAGACCCCGAAATTCTCCATCAGGACTGGGAGTTTGTCTACAAAACCCTCTGAAGGCAGAGGCAGAAAATCTGATGTGAGATCCAGGCCACCCTGTTCTACATGGAGTTCCAGGCCAGCTGAGGCTACATTAAGACTCTCTCAAAAAGCAAAACAAAACAAAACAAAAATAAGAAATTTTATTCTTGTAGTATTTATTTGAAAAATTAACAACTTAATCCTTTTTATCTTTTTAGTACTTTGAATTGACTTATTTGTATTAAATCTACTTTTTTAGTAATGTGCAATATACATTATAGGTAATAATGAATAACATGCTTTGACATTGTACATATAATACAAAAGGAAATTATTTCTGAAAAATAGCATTTTCATCTATTCATTTTATAAAATCTAATATCTTCTTTCATTAAATCATTTTGAGTCCACGAGGAGAACTAAATTGGACTGTTTTATCTTCTTTTAGTTCCTGTATTTAGGCTTTGACAGAGGTGCTAATGATCAACAAATCAGTGCTGAAGATCAGCTTCAGGTGGAAGAAAGAAGCAGAATAGGAAGGAGAACCTGACCACAGAGAAATCTGTCCCTAAATAAATTAGACTTCTAATTTCAATGCAATGCCAAGAATTTTGTGGTACACATTGAATTATTTAAAGTGAGAATTCAGTGGCCAGAGTAATAGTTTTAAGATGTTTTAAGGGATGATAGTCATTGAAATTATTTCTTAAGAGAAAGTAAGGCAGTTTGGGGCAAACCATAATATTGTTTCACATAAGAGCTTTTCATGGAGAAAGATTTCAAGAAGATTTCATAGTAACATATCAAAACATATTATATATGGAACTGGTGCTCAGTGATTAAGAGCACTGGCTGTTCCTGAAGAGTACATGAGTTTGAATCCCAGTACCCACTTGTTAGCTAATAATGACCCATAACGAACTCCAGTTGCAGGGAATCCAATGCCTTCTTCTGTCCTCCACAGGTATCACATGACATGGTTGCACTTACATAAATGCAGGCAACACATGTTTATACATAAAATGAAAAGAATAAATAAAATGTTCCAAAATATTAAATAGTTTTGGGCTTATTTTATTGCTGTTATACAAAACTACAATTGGAATATATAACCCATAGAGGGCTGGGCAGAAGTCTCAGCGGAAAATATGCTTTCTGTGAAAGCATGATGACTTCAGTTTGAATCATAACTCAAATAAAACCCAGAAGATAAGGTGAGTATCTGCAATTCCAGTGCGCCTATGGAGAGCTGGGGAGGGGGGTAGACAAAACAGTCCTAAACTTGAAAGATATTCATATGCAGCAAAAACCAACAAAAGACCGTGTATCAGACAAGATGGAAGCTGAGGACCAACTTCTGAGGACGCATATATCTCCACGTACATGCGGTGTGTGTCTGCATTCACTCACACAAATGTTCTTGTATACACATGTGCTCATCACACATGTGCACACACACATATGCATGCACACACACTTATGGATATATATCAGTATGGTATTGTTTAACAAGGGAGCCTAGGGTTTGTAGTAAAGTTTAAGCATTAAGTTTTAATAGTTTGATCTTTGATTTATGTCTTCTTTTCAGATTTGCATTATGTTGTGGCATGCTTTTCTACTTCTGAAGATTAAAGTTCTTGAAAGTGTCATTTTGTCAATTTTCCTACATAATATCTCTTACCAATCATATATATCTAATTAAATCAATGTACTTAGTTTTGCAGTGTGTGCGTGTGTGTGTGTGTGTCTCACATTAGTGTGTTAGGGTTTTTTCTTGTTCATGATACAGTCAAAATGATTTAATGAAAGAAGATGTTAGATTTTATAAAATCTATTTTTCAGAAATAATTTCCTTTTGTATTATATGTACAATATCTAGGAGTTTGTCCAAGTCTCTTGCTATCAAGTTGGTTGTCCTACAGTGCATAACAATCTCTGATCCTCCATGTCTGCGGTGTCAGCTATGATGTATCCATTACGATCTCTGATTTTCCTTATTTAGGTCTTCTTTTCCATTTTCTTATATTTTTCCAGCTAAAATTGTACATTTTCATTAATCCATTGATGAATCAGTTCCTTGTTTCACTGATCATTTGTGTTGTTCTTAAGTTCTATGTCATTAATTTTGATGAAATCTCTTTATTTTTTCTAACCATTTTGAATTTAGCTATTTTTTCTTATTGATGAAGTATGTTGTCCATTTTAGTTTTATTATTTGTTATTATATCTGGTGGTTGCTATATATTTACCTCTCAGTATTCATTTTGCTATATTACATACATTGTCATATATTTTATTACCATTGTCATTTGTTTCAAAAATTTTAAAGTGCTGCTTTGATTTCTTCTTTGGTACACTGATTTTCCAGAAGGAAGCTATTTAGCTGTGTAAAATTTTCAAAGTATTTATTATTGACTTCTAGCTTTATTGTATATCATTGTGAAAGAGTCTCAATATTACTTCATTTTTTTTAAATGTTGAAACCAGCATTTGGGAAGCAGAGGCAAACAGATCTCTATGACATCAAGGCCAGCCTGGTCTACTCAGCAAGTTCTAAGCCAGATGGGGCTTCAAGGAAAGACTGTCTGAAAAAAAAATGTTGAAAGTTTCTTATGTTATACCATATAATCTATCTTGGGAAACATTGTGCTGTTGAGAAGAACATGTATTCACCAGTTCTGGAGTGGCACGTTCTTTACAGGTCTGCCTAGACTATTTGCCCTGGGGATGCATTGGACTCTGCCTCATTGGTACCTAGTTTAATATTCGTAAAACCAAGCAGAATGAGACATTACTTACTATACATAAATTACTGCTAAATTTCCTCAAAGGAGTAAGAATTACAAGCTTCTCTTCTTATATAATTAAAACACAATGACCTATAATGAAATATACCTGTTTGAATAAATATCATGAGAGGGAGATAAAGTAATCCTGTGTTATTACTAAAACTAATATTATAATCAATAATGAATGTTTTCTTATCACATAATTTGTATGTGTATTTGTGTGTGTGTGCATGTGTGTGTGAATGTGTGTGTGATGCACATGCCCTGAGAGTCTAGCTTAGTTCCTTATATCATATGAAATAGATGCATGCTCTAATACTGAGATATATCTTCATTTCCTCAGAGAATATCTTATTACAGCAACTTTTCAAAATGTTCACAGGGCTGGAGAGATGGCCTAGCGGTTAAGAGCACCGACCACTCTTGCAGAGGACCCGGGTTCTATCCCCAGCACCCACATGGCAGCCGAGAACCATCTGAAACTCCAATTCCAGGAGAACTCCAGTTCCAGGGGAATCCGAGACCCTCTTCTGACCTCCACGGCACTGCACGACACGGTTGCACAAATTTGCATGCAGACAGTACATTCATACACATACAGAAATAAATAAAATAAAATAAAACCAAAGTATTCACAAAAAAATTTTTAAAAAGTGAAAATCATGTATTCTTTAATGTACTAACAAAGCAATTTCTACCTTTTAAGTTTGAAAATCATCTACATTTACATTTAATTACATTTCTTCAAATGTAAAAAAAATGTGTTTAGGATAAACTTTGTGTCTGTTAGTAATGCTAATATTGTTGATACAAGAACACTGGGGTGTCTTTGAGAGCAAAGGACCCTTTCTTGGTTCAGTTATGTTCAGCTTGAGGATCTAGGTTTCCAGAAACTCAGTGGCCACCGAAGCCACCATAGGCTTTTGGGTTCTTATCTCACAAATTTCAAGAATTAAATTCTTGGACTACAGGGGGTGAGTTTTAGAAAGAAGTATTTTATTATGGGGAGAATAATATAGAGAAAGCAGAGCTCCTGCAGAGCAGGACGGAATGAAATCCCACTGAGTCTCATTACCCAGGAGTTAATAAGGATTTAGTGGAGGGAAGAGGGCAGAGGGAGATGCGCTGGTCGGTCCAGTCCTCATTCCAGGTATTCAGGTGCCTTGAGGTCCTGGTCACAAGGTCCTTGTCATGTCTTCAGCATGCAGATGTGATAAGAAAAACCTAGGGGCTGGAGAGATGGCTCAGCGGTTAAGAGCACCGACTGCTCTTGGAGAGGACCCAGGTTCAATTCCCAGCACCCACATGGCAGCTAAAAACCGTCTTTAACTCCAGTTCCGGGGGAATCCAATACCCTCTTCTGAACTCCGCGGCATTGCACAACACGGGTGCACCAACCTGCATGCAGACAGTACACTCATACACATGGAAAATAATAAATAAATAAATAAATAAATAAATAAATAAAAAAGAAAAACCCAGATCCTTTACTGTCATCCTCAGCCTCTGGCTGTGGTATAGACAGAGACATCTTTGGATTAGATAGTTCTGGTATCTCTAGATTCAGGTAGAGACAAGTTCACCGGTAGAGCCAAGGAATTTTCAATTCTCAATCAGGAGAGAAACTGGCTATTATTCTTTTGGGGTCTTTGCCATAAGCTGTCTAGCTGTTTTCTACCTCTTGGTCTTATCATTGTATATATAAGATGGTTTTCTTGTCTTCGCTGTTTTTAATCCATCCACTTGCTGTGCCTTCATTAAACTTAATAGTCTTTAGATGGTATTCAGTCTAAAATGCACATGATAAGAATACTTCTATTTTTAGTAGACGGTTATTAATGTCACTTAAAATAAACCTGAAGTCTTCTGTGACCTTGATGGAAAACAAGAGTATTAAATTAGGACAAGGTTCTGACCTAGGACAGTTTGATCCCAGTATGTTTGGCATATGTCATACTGAGCAAGTTTAAATAGAACTTCTTTATTCAGAATTCACAGCTATTAAATTATGAAAATGTAAGAATTGTGGTATTCTAACCTACATGGAATCTAGACCCTTTTCACCTCTCTTGAAAAGAACTTTCTTGACTTATTCTTGACCTAATGAATCAGATGCATAATATGTTTTAAATATGAAATTAATTCTTAAGGAATAAATGAGAGCAAGTGCAATGACATAATGATTTATTTCCCTATTTATTCAAGAATGGTACATAGCTCAAGAGGTTCATGTGACTGGTAAAAGAAAAACCCCACTAAATTTAATTAGAGTCACCCTTATACTTTCTCATTTCCTTTTAATGCAAGTATTTGTCTTACAAAGGAGCTTAATAGGAATATAAATGCCAATAAGGAAATGTAACACAGCCAAATAGATAATGGGAAAATTTATCTTCAGGCTGGAAAAAATGAGCTCTGGGTCAAAAATTAACTATTTTCCCAATAAGAAAGAATATTTAGCATAAAGTCTTCCTTGAAACAGTTGATTTAAATTGTGTAAGCAAATAAGACAAGTGATTTTAGACTGCTTTAAAATTATTTGGAAAATGGAAAATGTTGAATGCTATTTTTTATTATTATTTTTTATGTGTATGACTATATTGGTGCACCTGTGTCATGCAATGCCACGGAGGTCAGAAGAGGGCGTCGGAACTGAAAGTTAAAGATGATTCTTAGCTGCCACGTGGGTGCTGGGACTCGAACCCGGGTCCTCTGCAAGAGCGTCAGTGCTCTTAACTGCAGAGTCATCTCTCTAGCTCCTGCTATTTTTTAACAAAAATAATATTTTAAAGCCTCTAAAGGTGTTTCTAATGGAATGAAGAAACATGTATTGAAGAAAGTCAGTGGAAATTAGGTAAAAATAATGACAAGACTAGAACAATAAAGTTAATGATACTGAATGGATGCAGTTGAGAAGATCCACAAATACAAATCTTTCTATTTCCAGTTTAAACACATAATAAGAGAAAGGGTAAGAGGAATGGGAAAAATTGAGGGAGGAAGAGACAGGTATGCAAGGAGGGAGGGAAGGTGAGAGAGAGAGAGAGAGAGAGAGAGAGAGAGAGAGAGAGAGAAGCAGATATACATGCACATAAACAGAATTCAAATGGTAAGAACAGAAAATGAGAGAGAGATTACTTTACCAATGGTCATTAGAAACAAAATTTAGGAATTTAAGAAGCAATGCTATAAACAAGTGCATTAGTATTTGGTTCCTAACATGTACTGGAAATTTTTTATTTAAGAGATACCAATGACTGAAGTTGATTTGAAATGCAATAAACAATCTGAGTCAATTCATTGACTTGGTCGTAAATTTAATAATGATAGAAATAAAAGCAACCACAGGGAAAACCCCAAATCCAGGAGTCGTTATAATATTCTCTCAAACATTGGTAGAATACATTGTGCCAATCCAACACAGACTCATTCAATAAATAAAACGGCATTAGGCTTCTGAACTAAATCTATTAGGTAATTACTATCTTGAAACATAAAGCCGATAGAGATCACAAGAAATGAAAACTGCAGACCAGTATAACTCATGAATTTGGATGAAAATTTTGCAAAGTGAATCGTGAAAAACATTAGAGGAATTATTTGGGAGGGATTTTTATTTTAGGAATGCAAACTGTTTTAACATGAAAGCAAGCTTTGCGTCACTATAAAGTAATGAACCCTCTGGCTTTCAGTAACAATTCTCATTCTCTGACTCTCCCTGGTAACACTTTTTTTTTTTAATTTTATTTATTTCTGTATGTGTATCAATGTACTGTCTGCATGCATGTCTGTGCACCCGTGTAGTGCAATGCGGTGGTCAGAAGAGGGTCTCGGATTCCCCTGGAACTGGAGTTCTCCTGGAATTGGAGCTTCAGACGGTTCTCGGCTGCCATGTGGGTGCTGGGGATTGAACCTGGGTCCTCTGTAAGAGCGGTCGGCGCTCTTAACCGCTAGGCCATCTCTCCAGCACCCTGGTAACACTTTTAAGGTACATAGTTTTAAACATGGTGCTTACCATACAGTCTAAATCTTTTTTATCGTGTTTTTAATTTTTCACCTTTATATTATTGCCCAATTTCAAAGTCATTTAAACCTCGTTAGAAGTTCATGATGGAAGCATTCCATTTCTGGGTAACTAAGATCTGCACCAACTATGATTCAACCAAGGAAACTGAGCAAATGGTCTAATGTGTTAATCATGAAAGTTGCACTCAAGTATCCCAGCCAGCACTCATCAAAGATGCTTCCTTTGCACCAATGGAGGCTATTACAGTGTACCACAACTGGTCATACATAGACATTGCCTGTAAAATGCCCAAGCCTATGTGGCATATCTACAATGCAACATGTATACCTCTCCTCACCCAAGGCTCACTGACCATAGACCAAGAGATAAAGAGGAAACCAATGAACCGCCCAGCTCTCACTAATGAAGCTCCCTCATGCAACAGAGAGCCAGGAACACAAAAAGACAAAAATGGCCAAAGAGTGGATATTAGGAGTCTGCAGAGTGTGGGTCCTTGGACAGGACTCCTAACTCACGCAGAGCTCAGAGACCATGGTGGAAGAGGGGGCAGAATGATGGTAAGAGCCAGGGAGGAGATGCACGACCATTTGAAAATAAAATGCTGCAAGATCCCAGGACCCTGTTCATATGAACCTACAGCAGTGGTGTCCCATGCATAAGACCCATGAAAGCTCAAGCAGACAAAATCCAGCATAGAACTATGGAAATGGGCAGCAGATCCCAATCTTAGTAGAACTATTGACAGCTGATTACTGCTTTACACACATGCAGGCAATACACTCATACACATAAAATAAAACTAACAAATAAAATATTATTTTTTTTGTCTTTTCCTGACATGGTCTCCCCATAGCCCCAGCTGTCCTGGAACTCATTCTGTAGACCAGGCTGGCCTTGAACTCACAAAGTTCTGGCCTCTGCCTCCCAAGTGCTAGGATTAAAGGCCTGCGCCACCACGCCAGTCCAAGTGAGCGATTCTTGATGGATTGAGTAGACCTCAGGGGATGTATTTGCCCAGGCACCGCACCACCCATAGTCGGTGTGTCCCTTATACATACATCAAGAATTAAGGCTATGTCCCACGGACAGACCCTCAGAGCTGGAGTGAGGCCCTAGCATGAACACTCTTGTTAGTATTGTTGTAAATATATACAGTAAGTGTAGCGTTCATTATCAGAGGACGTCCAATAAGGAAGAAAATCTTAAAGTTGCTTGTCCTGATAAAATGATCACAAAAGATTTAAAAGTGGACTTGAGTCTCCAAGCAAAAGGAGAAATGCTACTTGATAAATGCTGCTTCTGGCACAGTGAAAGATCTAGCTTGCCCTTGCTGGTTGCTGTATTTATTGTGGATTTCAGGTGTACCTGCCAACTCCAAAACTTGCAATGACAATTCCTTACATGACTCTATTAATATTTACCTTTCTGCTCCCTTTGTTTCTCTGGTTCAACTATGATTAATGCCATTATTTAGGCTACACTTGTGTTTATCAACTAACACAAATTAAATTAGATGACAACTATTTTAATAATTTGCATCACTAAATTTGCTTTGTAGCACCTTGGTTTGATTAAATGACATATCTGTTCTTAAAATGGAAAATTCACAATTAATATTAGGTATAAAGTCACATACCTGACCTCAGAATGGTTTTGTCATGAAAAATCATTAAAAATGTTACAAATGCTTTGAATGCAGCTGTATATCTGTTGGGTTGTCATATGAATTTCTTTCAATTTTAGTGAGCTAGTCACACAAAATCAACTTAATTCTTCAAAATTAGTGACCTAGAGGATCTCTATAATGATTTCATAAAGATTAACTTAGATTAGCTATTTCAAGGCAGAAAATATTTATATCCAATTTGATCACATAGCTTTTAAAAATATATTACTTTTATTTTATGTGTATAAGTGTATTTCTTGCATGTGTGTAAGTGCACCCATATCAGGCAATGCTCACTGAGGTCAGAAGAGGACACTGGATCCCCTGGAACTGGAGCTACAGACATTTGATGTCTGCCATGTGGGTGCTAGAAATCAAACCAGAATTCTCTGTAAGAGCAGCCAGGTTTTTTAAACCCTGAGCCATGCCTCCAACCCTATCACATGTTTTTAATGAAGAAAACCATATGATCTTTCTTTCACATAATTAATTTTTTCACAAAGGTTTCTTATGGAATCAAGTGAAACAAAACCACAAGAAATATGCTTTTCTTATCAGAATAAATTAATTTTAATTTTTAATAATCCAAATTTGGAGGAGTATTGGATATTCAAATGCAAATAGTTTACTATCCTTGTCCTTTGGGTTGTGTTTTTTAAATATGCAGTGAGATTAAGAACATACTGCTCAGGGTGATTTTTAACCCTGTAATCACAATACACCTAAGTCCTGATGATACAAGTGGTGTGGTGATAATGTAGAGATGGAATGAGTCATGCATGGCATACATTTTCATACTACTATTGCATTCCAAAGTAGGAGAAAACTGAAGAATTGTAGTGCATTATAGTCAACATTATACAGATGATAGCAGAAAGACGTGTTCTGATGAGCTTCAGCTGTCAACCTGACACACCTGAGAAGAGGGAACCTCATTTGAGAAATGCTCCCCATCCTGCTTCCCTGTGGGCCTGTCCCTGGGACAGAGCCTTAATTTCTGCTGTATGTATGAAGGACACACCCACTATGGGTGGCTCCATGCCTGGGCAAGTGGGCCTGGCTTATATAAAGAAGTAGGTGTGCAAGCTAACAGGAGCAAACCAGTAAGCAGCATCCCTCAGCATCTGTGCTTCAGCTCCCTCCTCTAACTTTTCTCTGTTTGAGTTTCTGTCTTGGTTTCCCTCCCTGATGGAGTATGATCAGGATATGTGAGGCAAATAAAACCTTTCCGTCTCAAGTTGGTTTTGGTTAGTGTTTCATCACAATTGTGGAGAGCTAACAGGGACAATGTTCTAAAAGATTAATTGCAATTGTGCAACATATCAACAAACTTCCTTGTTTTTCACATGAGATTTAATTCAAATAGATTCCCCTGGATAGCAGGACATACATGTCATTATTACATGAGACACTCAACAATGAATTACACTATAGAATTACTATATTACTATTACCGTGGGGAAAAAAATTGATGATACCACTCACTACTCAAAGAGAGCTGATTCATCAAGTGTGTATTTCATCCCCAGTTGGAGCATTAGGAGAATGCAGTAGCTGCCTCTGTTTTCCTGTGACGCTTTCTCTTCGTCTGCCTTCATTGCTCTGCTAAACTGCTTGCTGGCTTATTGCAGAAAGGCAAGTCCCTGAAGTGTTCAATGATCACGGGTCATAGCTTCTAGAATGTTCTTTTCATAATAATCATGTCACATTTTTTCCCAGTATACACTGGTCTGCGTGTTTTATTTAGTATTTTATTTTCTGACCCATCTCGGAAATCAAGTCTACCCAAACACACTGAGTCAGTTCTTACTCTTATTTGTATGTTGAAATCAAATTAACTTCAGATTACTACATATTATTGTTGTTTACCAAATTTTATCAGCATTACACTCTTTTTTCAATATTTTATATATATATATATATATATATATATATTGCCTATATGTTTGGAGTGCACTGTCTTGTTTCCTTGAGAAAGTAAACAATTGAAAAACCAATTTTACACAAAACAGTATCTATTAATATGATAATGAATAAAATACAAACTTTGGATTTTCTAAGATTAAATGGTGTTCAAAGACATTTTTACTGACAACAGAAATGTTACACATTCAAATGATTAAATAGAATGTTTACCCTACTTATAAAGCTACAGCTATAGAAACATTCAAAGGCACTACATTTCCAGTTACAAGTTTACTTATTTTGTAATTATATAAAAATGAGGAGTTGTATTGTAAAACACTATATAATATAGTCAAAAAATATTGAAATTACAAAATATAGGATAAAAATAATTGTGACAAAAGCCCAAATAAACATCTTCAATGAAACCTGTATTACTCTTTGCTTTAAGCCTTTAAATTTTTATATTGAACTTGAACAAATCCAACTTGGGTTGTTTCAATATGTAATGTAGAGGGTCATGTCATAAATAATGACATTACAAAGGATTTTTGCCCTGTTAATCTTTTATCTTTGAAATTGGAAAGTCTAAATGACTGGTTTGTTTTGAATGTTTCAGTGTTTCTGTGAAGGCTTCCTTACATTTTACAGTGTAGTCCTTGGGGAAGGAATAATGACATTATAAATAATTATACATCCACTCCTGACTTAATTTTGCTTACTGTCCCTGAAGAATTTTTTAAGAATTTCTATGAATGAAAGGTTTGGAGTCCAAGTTAAAACTTTATTAATGATAGTATTCACAATTAGCTTGAAAAATATTTGGTAGATAATCCCTCCCATGTTTCTGAAATGTTTTCTTTGACTTTTTAAAAAATGTGCAGCATCTTACATGTCTGAAATCACTTAAAGGCATCACCTTTAAGGAGTCTTACAGTTGGGCCCTGTACCATCCCAAGGCCTCTGTAATTCGTTTTGGACATTTTTGTTATGATTATAAAAGAGCATTTGAATAAATAGCATCATCATCCTTTGCTGTGGAACAAGTTATAAACTTAAGTGGAGTGAACTGGCAACACCAAATATTTCAGCTTTTAAAATAAAAATAGGTTAAAGTTACATGTTTAATTCTAGAAAAATGTGTGCAATATGTTCATAATGATGGCTGTGATTGGTACAAAGTGTCTGGTTTAACTTGCAGCACTGTTAATGTGCCATGCATGCAGATGGTAGGGGTGAAACTGTGCACTCAGCTGGGGGCTTTAACTGTGGTATTTGGCAGAGTTACCTTTATCTGCCAGTCAAAAGCTCAATCTGTTTTCATATGGAGTATATATACTTCAAAGTTTCAGATTGTAAAGCAGTATTGCTCTGATTCCGTCTCTTCAGATACTCGTGCTATGCAGCACTGGCTATGTGTGTAAATGCTATGCAGAGGATGGCCTGACACATCATGTCTACAGGACAATGCTTCATAAAAACGTCCAGTTGCTATTGTGTTTGTTACAAACTCTACCTCTTAGTGTTACGAATTCCACTTAAAATAGACTAAAGCATCATTCTTGTAAAAAAAAAACAAAAACGCTAAAAAAAAACCAAATGAAGGTAAAGAAAGGATTTTAAAAATATTAGTTATATTTTCAGCCCAGGATAAAGCTTATACATTGTTAAAATACATTGTTAAAAATAATATTTGGGGCTGGAGAGGATAGCCTAGTGACAGTATTTTTATTCCAGAACACAGCAGAGAGTAAGCATGAAGACCACTTATCTGTAGACAATCTATGGTCCAGACACACTAACAGTTATGAGAGGATCAGAATAAACTGATAACCTGATTCTAGAAGTGCATGTTAAGATGAACCAGCTACATTGACAACTACAGAAAAATAGTAATTCTGATTTCTTGATAGAAAGTTGCAGTGTTACCATGTCTCATTGGAATTATGCCTGAATAAAAGAGCCCAACTCTTTAGTTTTTAAGAGGAGGCCTGCCCTCAGAGGACGCCTGTTCTCCCAGATGTCTCTTGAATCCCTGGAATCAGGCCTTACTCATTTCTTTTTAGCCCAAATCATAATTAGGGGCAATACAAATTCAGGTCCACCATTATCTTATTAGATAATCTGCCCTTTTATCCCTAGGCCTAAAACTTCTCAAACACAAGAAGTCAAGTAATTCTCCTTCCCTGTTTTCAATGGAGGCTCACGCTCTTCTTTTCATCACTTTGACACGTTAATTCTCTAATTCTCTCGCATTCCCATATTCATTTACTAGTGCTGGGTGGAGCAGCAACCAAGGCTCCTAGGAATCAAGGTCAGGTGCCAAGTCACAAGAGTTCATGGTTCAGTGACTTTGTAGATTTTGGTTGCAAGATTAAGAGTCCTTAGTACAGATTCTGTCCATTTTATTTTATTAATTTTATTTCTTTCTGTATGTGTATGAATGTATTGTCTGCATGCAAGTTTGTGCACCCGTGTCGTGTAATGCCGCGGAGGTCAGAAAAGGGTGTCGGTTTCCCCTGGAACTGGAGTTCTCCTGGAATTGGAGTTTCAGACAGTTTTCGGCCGCCATGTGGGTGCTGGGGATCGAACCCGGGTCCTCTGTAAGAGCAGTCGGCACTCTTAACCGCTAGGCCATCTCTCCAGCCCCCAGATTCTGTCCATTTTATAAAAATTATTACCACAGAAAATCATCAAGATTCTTGGAAATATTTCTCCCAGATACATGTAGTGTATCATGCCATGCTTAAAATTGAACGTAGTCAATATTTTCCAATCAAATGCATGTTCATTTACTACGTCAATGCTCCAATCACAGGAAAACATTTCCTTCTCAAAGTTTCCATCAACAATCAGGAATTGCTAAACTAAATATTTTAAATTATTTCAATTTGTTTACATTAAAAATTACTGAACAAATATTTTTCTGGATAATCAGGAGGCAAATATCAGAAATTTATATTGCTGAATATCAAGAAATTTTGTATGCTTTCTGAATGACAAAATAATTACACATGCTAGTTCATAACAATTATAGTTTTATTTTAAATATTTTGTTCATTTTTTATTTTATGTGTATGAGTGTATTGCCAGAGGTCAGAAGAGGGAACTAGAGTTATGGAAGGAAGGTTGTGAGGAGCCATGTGGATGTTGGGAACTGCACTGGCTGTTCTTACAGAGAACCCAGGTTCAGTTCCCAATATCCACATTAAAATTAAATTTGATTTAGGGGAAATAGCTGAGCTATCTGTCCAACTTCAATTACAGTTTTATTTTAAACTGAGAAAACATATACTATGATTATGAAAGTAAACTCAGCTATTATCTCTGATATTCACTAATCTTCACTATTATATCTGATATTCACTAAAACTTTCTTGTTCCATGACTATGATTATTATGGAGCCTGCCCAAGTGTATGGTATATAGTAGGGAATCTCAGGAAACAAATCTCTGCATCCAAGCAACCTGCTTTCTGAAGTCTACTAGAGCCCAGCTTAAGTGATGCAGCTCCACTTTCCTACAGTTCATTTATTTGATGGGTAAAATAATCCAAATTGTTAGGTTGGGGAATTGATTTCCTCTATCAGAATTTCACACTGGCCCCAAAGGAAGTGAGTAGGTCACATCTTTATTGTTATAAATTTTATGAACTCTTTACTCACATGTGCCTTTTAGGGATCATTTCATTCCATGGAAAACCTATGAGACTGAGGGTACAGATTAAATGTGTACTTAGCTGGAAAGCAACAGAAACTGGGTCAGGCCAACTTGGCCAAGTACCAACATGTTGTAAAAAATTGGAGTCTATTTATAGCTGGGAGAGCTGAAAGATTGATCTGAGAAGCAAATTCTTCTCAGTACAGCACTGGAGGTCTGAGGATCATAGCCGTGTTTTTGGAAGTTTAGTCTGTCTTTATGCCAAAGTTGCCATGAATCATGCTTTGGATTTAGCTTTTTTCCCCTGAATCAAATTTAATTTTAAGGCAGAGCACATAATTCACAGAGATTACTCAAATGTCTTTCCTTTGGCTTCTAAGACTGAGGGAATCAGAATCTATTGCCTTTTTCTCTGCATTTAAAGCTAATGTAATTGATTTGCCCTTCCATCAAAATTACACATGATGAGAAGTGATTTCTCAAAAGGAAGGAGAGGTTGTATTAAGTCTCTGGTCTTAAAACAAAGCGGAAATACCAATAATGCACGGCAACATACATGTGGGATAGGCTTTAGCTTACTGAAACTTTCTACTTGAGCCCCATTACCAGAATTAGTAAGGTATTAATTTGTGTAAGTTAAGAAAAGGCGCACAAAGACCATTTACAGCAGATAAATTTCAAAGGTATCAGTTTCGTTTGGATCTCAGAAATACTCTCCAAACACACTCACCCAACAGTAAAATTTATTCTTTTTTGCCCAAGTATAATCTTACTGCTTGCAGAACTGCTTTTAGGGGAATTCAATGTGATTGCTATGAAATTCGATGTGATTACTATGAGTCTAACGAAAAGGAAACGATTGTGTTTGGATTAGATACATAACTACTCTCATTTCAAGAAGAGCAAAGATGGATGATGACATAAAGAAGAAAGCAAAGGCATTTATTAACTGAAGCACAGTTGGTTGATGCTCCTTAAGACCTCCTGCAGAGGTCTCCAGGTAAAACTAAGAATGCATGTATATTTTCTCTGAATTTATGCAGATTTAGGAAAAGGCTTATAAATACTGGTAAAAATATTGTGAACTTGAGGAAAAACAAAAACATTAAATACAATTAATCCAAGAGATGAGAAATATACATTGCTTTATCTAATACCAGAATATTCCAGTGGTGCTATATTTAAGTATATTAAATATGGAGACTGGAGAGATGGCTCAGCACCCAGAGCTTAGTAGTTGAGTGGGACTGAGACTCGAAAGGACAAGGAGAAACAAGATGAAGCTTTAAGTGTAGGATCTGAGACTTACGTTGCACAGATGTAGATTCCTCTCAGTCCTGAGTTTCTATGTAGTATTTAAATAATGGATGAACTGAGTTTATGGGAAACATTGTGCCCAAAAGATGTAACAAGTTACATAGAGCAAGTTAAGGAATACAGTGTATAGATGTTATCAGACAAAATGACTTTTAAATTAAACTGTGTTAGAAATGTCTGTTCCCTGAAATAACTTCACCCCAACAAGACAGTTTTTTTAAGTATTTTTTAAAATTTTATTTATTTTCATATGTGTATGTATGTACTGTCTGCATACAGGTTTGTGCACCCGTGTCGTGCAATGCCGCGGAGGTCAAAGGGGGTGTCGGTTTTCCTGGAACTAGAGTTCTCAGATGGCTCTCAGCCACCATATGGGTGCTGGGGATCAAACTTGGGTCCTCTGCAAGAGCAGTCGGCGCTCTTAACCACTAGGCTATCTCTCCAGCCCCCCAGACAGTTTTTAAGAACTAAAGAACACATATATCGCCCCAGAGATTTACTGTCTGGGTACACTGCTTGCAGTGATCTCATAGTGCTCTGTCTTGTCCTTTCATTGAACATGCCATCGCACTGCAAGACTTATGAATGCTGCATAAGTGTACTGACTGCTCTTGCAGGGGACCTGGGTTTTAATTCCAACACCCACATGATGACTAACAAGTCATCCAGTTCCGGGGCATCCAATGCCTCTTCTGACCTCAGTAGACACTGCACACCATGGGTTCACTCACATGCATGCAGGCAATACCCTCATGCATATAAAATAAAATTAATAAATAAAATATTTTAAAAGAATATTAAATACAAGCTGTCCAGGCAAAAATTAATAGTCAAGCTCAAGAAAAATAAATCATACCCTGAGGTGAACATTCACGTACTGTTTAATGACTCAGTTTAAAAATCCATAAATTGATTGGCTGTTTTAATTTCATTAGTTCACAACCTAACCAGTCAATCTTGGGAAAAGTTCTTTCACAGATACATTGGTCAATACTCAGTGAAGTGTTTTAAGTGGAATTAGCAACTGAACTTTTCATCAGGACATTCCAACACATACAGAAAATAAATACTTATTTCGAAAGCACTTGTCTTTCATTTTAGTTAATGAGGAAGCAAGATTCTTTATTTTGATGGACCACCTTATTCTAAATTCCAAATAGACCTATTCTCTTATTATTTATGTTGTGATAAAATATGACAAAAAAATCCATAAAATTTAGTTTATTCCTCTTCCATAATGGTGTCTCTAAGTCAGTTTCCAGAGTTCTAAGTTTCTCCTTGGTCTCAAAGAAATGCAAGAAATCCTACAGATATCTTAGACTGTGCTAATCTTCTCCTTCAATTTCTTGACTTTACTCATGGGTATCCATTCCGTATTTGCAGTAAATTTTCTACTTTAGCCTAAGATTGTCACAAATAGCAGCAACCTAAAAGGATTCATGTACTTATCAGCATGAGGAGCAGGATTAATACGAGTGCAAGTAGTGCGTGACCAATCCAATTTCAAGGGAATTGTACATCATAAAGACACCTTTTCTACCCTCTGTGTTTGTGTTTATGACAGTAAGGAGAAAGACAGAATGCCCAAAATGGGTTAACCATTGAATCTGTAATAATACTGTCCTTCTGACAGAAGATCCAGTCCGTGCCAGTACAGGGCTTGTACACTGAGGATTTCCTCAGCGAGAAATAAATTCCTTTTATCTAAACTGAAATGTGAGCCATCATTCCTCTAGCCACAACATTTTATATTCAGAAAATCCCAAAATGTCCCCATTGTAGTCCTTAAATAGTAAATGTAGGGGTGAAAGGGATATTTAGGGATATCAACACTGGCTTCTCACTGCTTCTCACTGCAGAGGACCTGAGTTCAGTTCTCAGCACCCACAAGGAGGCGAACAACCATTCATAACTATAGTTCCAGTGGAAATGATGCCCTCTTTTGGTCTCTGCTGGCACTGCACACATAGGTGCACTTAATGGAGCTACTCACACACAAAATAAAAATAAATAAAACAATTTTCATGGTAAATGTGGTTAAACTACTAACTAGTATCAATGTCAAAGCACAACTGGGATTTTTTTTTTAATTTTGACATATTTGTTTACTCACATTTGATGAACAAGGAAAGAATGCTTATATATAAAGTCAGATATTTTTGTAAATAATATAGAACTGTATAAAAGAGGGTTATGATTATTATAATGAACACAGATAAGGTCTGTTCAGAAGACTGTAAACATGAACCTAGATCAATGCAAACTCACTGATTGCAAGTCAGTGGTAGAAACTGAGGAGGAAAGGGCAGGCAAACAGAACTGAATCTCATGTAGGTGTTCATGCACAGCCTTGCCATGCCATGCAGTTTACAGAGCGCCATTTTCTTGCCATGTTCCTTAGTCCTCCATGTGGCCCAGCCAGAATCCACAGAGGAGACACTGGAGCCCTAACTGAGGTCGAGAAATCAGCAAGTCTTAAAATGACATTATTCTCAGACCTCACAGGAACTCCAATATGTAAAATCACTTAGGAGAGAGGATTAGCTTGTGCTATGAGAAGCTCCTATTTAAGTGACTCAGATCCCATGCATGTGCCCCAGCTGTGCTTCCCCTGAGCCAACTTGGCTTCAGAGAAAGAGCCAATGTTACCGTGGCAGAGCACTGGGAGAAAAAGAGCACACAGACTCCAGGGTCCAATTAGCCGAAATGAGTTTTAAATTTGGACTGACCGGGACTATACCCCTGGTCAAGGTTGGGAGTGCACAGTCCTGACTCAGAGGCAGGTTAGGCTTATAAAGGCAAATACAATTCCCTAGTAAATTTTTTGGAGAAATTCCAGTCAGACAATAGAAACCTCAGTTCCTGCTTGCTGCAGGATTACAAAAGCTAAGGTAAGAGGTGGGTGGGCTGCAGGCAGTTGTAAAACATTGACAAAAGAAACAGCAGACAGGTGGTCACAAAACATCCTGGAGAGGGGGTTAAAGGTTGAAATAACCAAGTGGCTCTTCCTGGATTTGTTCTGGGCTAGAGTTCAGCCATTAAGAGGGAGTCATTAGGGGCTGGAGAGATGGCCCAGCGGTTTAGAGCGCCGACTGCTCTTGCAGAGGACCCGGGTTCGATCCCCAGCACCCACATGGCGGCTGAGAACCGTCTGTAACTCCAATTCCAGGAAAACTCCAGCTCCAGGGGAATCCAACGCCCTCTTCTGACCTCTGCCACATTGCACCACACGGGTGCACAGACCGACGCGCAGATAGTACATTCATACACATAAATAAAGAAATTTTTAAAAAAAGGAGTCATTAAAACAAAACGGAGTTACCCAGGCAGTGGACACTATCGCACCAAGAGAAGGAGACAGTGATATTTATTTCTCTGTTTAGTAGTCATAGTGTATCAGATATGTAGATGAGGAGAGAGAGAGAGAGAGAGAGAGAGAGAGAGAGAGAGAGAGAGAGAAGATCAGAAAAGAAAGAAGTTGGGAGTAGTCTCATGCAGGGAAGCAGCCAAAAGGAGAAAGGAGAGCAAGCAGCTGGCCATCTGGCGGCCATAGTTCCAGGACCCCACCCTACACTGCACAGCAGCACCAGCAGCCTGGCTCAGAACAGAGAAGCTCACAGAAACACCAGCCTCCCACACACCTACCCTGTGGAAAAATATGCATTCTGGTAAGTATGTGAACATCTAGATAGAATACGTATCTGTGCAAATAAACACAACAGTTTCCTTTCTTTATTTTCCCCCATAAAGAAAGAAAAGCCCATGCAATTTCAAAAAAAAAGGTAGACCATTAAAAGAGCTGGTCTAACCTTCTTACAAATGCACCCTAGCCTAGACCACAGTTGGGCTCATGAGTCTCTGCTGAGTGACCTCACCTTGAAGATGTGGGTGTGTGGTATACTCACCTGAATATGTGTGTGTGTGTGTGTGTGTGTGTGTGTGTGTGTGTGTGTGAACACATTGAACAGGCAGAAGCACTGCAGGTGGGACTGTCAGTTCAGTTGTCTCTGAGTTAGAGAGCCGCAGTTATTAATTTCATTTGTTTTCTTTTCGATGTTTGGTGTTTATTTTTTCTTTTGTTTAATTCATGAATTTTGCTTCTCCTTTCTCCTTGTCTTGTCCTTTAAAAACATTTTTTTCAAAAGCCGTTTGAACATGTAGAACTGGCAAGCATGGCAGACACCTTTAATCCCAGCATTAGAAGGACAAAGGCAGTTGGATCTCTGTGAGACTGAGGACAACCTGGTCTACATAGTGAGATCCAGGCCAGCTGGAACTACAGAGAGACCCTGTCTCAAAAAAAGTAATATACATTATATATTATCATGTATTTATATAAAATTTATATTTGTATATATTTATATAAAATATGAAACATAATACATTATACTATTAAAGAATAAATTTCTATCTGTATATAGAGAGATATAAAATCATCTTTGCTTATGGATCACACACTTTTGCCAGCTGATCATATTTGACAAACTTGGCCCCCAATTATCTGCTCATAATTTTGCAAAGAGTTCTCAAGGATATTTGGTCTCTTTTGTGTCAAAGTTTACACTTCTTGCCTAGAAAATCACTTTGTCTTGTTTCGAGTTGGTTTTCTCCTCCCTAGAATAGAATGTGGCCCACAGAAATGATTGCACCAGATAGAACTGGCCCCTGGCTACTTATCCTGTGAATCAGGTAGAGATAATAGTACAGTTGGCTACAGACAAACAAATCTTTAGACAAAAACATTTTTTCTTTTAAAAACATTTTATATGTACTAATAAACAAATGTATCAACAGGGAGGGACTGTGTTCGTCAGTGGGTTTGAACTTTAGTTTTCTCTTGGTACTTGTTGGGAGACAAGGAATAAGTCTATCATGGGAAACTTTAAGGGGCTCCAAATACAACTGAAGCTTGATTTGGTGTATTTCCAGTTTAGGGGAATCTTATCTGAGAAAATTTCAGAGAACTTGTAACGAGGATTAAAACTACACTAGCTACATGGAAATTCCATACTTTCGAAGAATGAGGAGGAAATCCTTTAGCCTGACACAACTTGGTTAATCTTAGGCCACTCACCACTGCTTCTTATTTTTTCTCCTCTCACTATGTAGACTTGGCTGACTGGAATTTGCTCTGAAGGCCAGGCGAGCCTTGAACTCACAGAGATCCACCTGCCTCTGTCTCCGCAGTGTTGGGATTGAAGGTGTAAGCCACCAACCATGGCTTCCTTTTTCCTTAAGAAAATCTTACTTGGGGTCATAGACATGACTCTGTGGCTAAGAGCACTGGTGCTAAGGGCAAAGGATCTGGGTGAAGTTCCCAGTACCACATGACAGCTAATAACTATCAGTATCACCTGTTCCAAGGAATACACTCTTCTGACTTTCATGGCCACTGCATAACATGGTTGTACCTACGTATATGCCAGCAACAATGCATTCATACACATAAAATAAAAATAATAAATAAAGCATTAAAATATTCTTTACTGGCCCCATACACAGTTGTAATTGATCTCTTTGTTTTGTTTTTTAAATGTTCCATTAACTCTTCATGTAGATTTATAATGACTACATAATTTTTCACTCAAATGTTGAGTACAGCTATTAGTTTGGATTTTCATCAGATGTTTCTTCTTTGATGTTTTCTGCACATGCATGATTTGTTGAGTATATAAGAGGCTCTGTTTTCTCATGTCTGTACCTAATATGCAACCTCATTCCATTCAGGCTGTATCTTATGTCCCCAAATCATTACTGATAACATTTAGAATTTGAAAAACTGAAAGACAAGAAATACCTTCCTCTGCCTGCATGTTTCAAGTACAAGGAAACTCAGGTAAATAATCTTAATTTTATAACTTCTTTTGGGGGGGCTGGAGAGATAGCCTAGCGGTTAAGAGCACCGACTGCTCTTGCAGAGGACCCGGGTTCGATTGCCAGCACCCACATGGCAGCTAAGAACCATCCAATTCCAGGAGAACTCCAGTTCCAGGGGAATCCGAGACCCTCTTCTGACCTCTGTGGCATTGCACGACACGGGTGCACAAACCTACAAGCAGGCAGTACATTCATACACATACAAAAATAAAATGAAATTAAAAAAATAAAAATTAAATAAAAAAAGAATAACTTCTTTTTGAGTTCCACTATCCCACCTCCTGAGTCACACTTTGGTAGAGTCTCCTTCTGAGTAGAAGCTGAAGCCAGAGGCATGACCACCACACTTGTGATTGTGCTAAATGCAAAAGAAGAAACTTTACAGATGACACTGAGACCCAGGATAGAACAATCTTATAAAATCAAAACGATTTCCTGTGTGAGCCTAACCTAATCAGACAAAGCCTATAAAAGGGGGAAATTTGAGATACTCTTGATCCTGACATTGAGACATTGTACAGTAACGTTTAATCTATTTTTACTTGTAATTAAGGGTTTTAATCAGTTAACTTTGAAGTAGATTTTCCTCCCTGTGAGTGACCTGATCAAGGGAGTTTTAGAAAGAGCAACTCCCCTCTGGCTAGAAAGAACAGAAGATGCTGGTGCTTTGTACTACCTAGAGAGAACAGAAGATGCTGATGCTTTGTACTACCTAGAGAGAACAGAAGATGCTGATGCTTTGTACTACCTAGAGACAGGAGTGTGTGGTGAGAATCTGAGGCTGCACTTTGGAATGGCAGTCGTCCTGGCCGAGAGCAAACAGGGAAAGGCTGCCAGACCTTGAGGAACAAGAACTACATTCTGCTGGTAACCACATAACCTGTGACACAGGGGGGCAGCAGGGCCCCTTGCAGGGTCCGTAGTCTTATTTATGAATAAAGAGTGTAAGAAGGGACTTAAGCAAAAGTTTTGGGACAGTTTTATAAGAATTCAAAGAAAAATCCTCAGGGCAAGCAAGCCATAAATCTCAGCACTGGTCTTGAGGAGGAGAGTGGAGCGGGGAAGGAAAAAACTACAGACGCAGCATGTTGGTTTAGAGCTCGAATGGAGGTCAGACAGGGGCCGGAGTCTGACCGCCAGCCACAGGGCAGGGAGGGGAAGGCCATTAGTTGTAGGAAAAGGGTAAAGAAATCCACAATGTTTGGGCAGCCCAAAGCATTATGCAAAGCATGGTTAGAAAAGAGGTATGAAGAAGAAAAGAAGGGGTTACATTTTTCTAAAGAAGTTAGGAAAGTGGGCAAAACTTACAAAGACCTCATGTCTCTAGCCCGGATCCTGAGGGCTGTGCTAAGAGACAGGGGATTCCCGGCAGAAAAAGCTCACCGTCTCTACACACTAGGTATTCTGCCCATCTCTGCCGGTGATCCTGACCAGGTGATTGTCCTGAAAAATCTGGAAAGTTAAGGTTGCCACCAGGCCAGAGATTTTTGTTCTCCCGAAGAGCCTTCCCCAGGGGCCTTTGTTACCATGGGTCATCAGTGATCATCTACTACTTTGATTTCAGCCTGGTAAATAGCATATCAGAAGATCCTGCTGAACAGTCCTAAACCTGCTATGTGCAGAAACTGTAATTTAACTAATAGATGCCATGTAGAACATGTAAGCTTAATAAAAACATTAATCTGTCTGATTAGTTGTCAGAGTTACCACAGATAAACCTAGTGTGGCCTGACTAAATATTATGATCTACAATTATGTCTTCCAAAGAAAATCCTGTACGGATTTGAATAGTTCCTTCCTTCACTAGTACCTTACATAAATTGTTCCTCTCAATTTTCCCTCTTAGGAATTCTCCAGCATTGCTACATTCATTGTCTCTTCATCGTTTTTCCCCTTGTCCTGAAATTAGCAATATTTTCATTTGCTTTTCACTTTCTTCTCCATACAAAGGCTTACACTTGTTTTACTGTTCATTCCACTGAAATATTATTAGAATTTCCATCTTTATATGTGATTATTTTGTGTAATTGCTGGGTAGAGTGGCTAACTACACTTCCTCAGCAGGAAGATAGAAAGATCCGGAAACCCATTAACTGATTTCGTTATGTACTTGGCCTCTGTGAGGACCCTCTTCAGCATCTTACAGTCGCACCAGCCATGAGATTATTTTGCTAGTTATTGCTTCAGCCAATAGCCAGCAACTAAAATTCCTATATTCTGATTTTTGATATTGTCTTATAGTAAATATATTTTCTATGTTAAAAATGTAGAACATATTTATTAATATAGAAATAATAAATCACAAAAAATACATCAAGTAGAAAAAATAGCTATGTGTAGTGTTAAACTAATCCTTTTGGAAATCTATATAAAGACAGTCCATAAATGTCCATTAAATTAAGTGTTTGAAAGCCATTTTAAAAGACTCTACATTATATTCATAAGAACATATAATTCACTTACTTTAGAAAATAATACATATGGAATTAACTATGGTAAAGATAACTGACAGAAAATTATAGATTCACAATTCCTGCTTGATAATAGAAGAGACAAATTTTACTGTTTAGAATGGTGGGACTCATGGTAAGGAGACTATATACAGATGAGAACTTTTCCTGGAATACAGGGTTGAAAGTAATGTGACAAAATCACATAAGGAGAGTTCCAGGGCACCAAATATTCACAGTGTCCAAAGCAGTGGGGACTTTAGCAGTTATCTTAAGCAACTGTGATCTGATTCGTGCCAACACATTTTCATTTTTCTTTGTTCTTGGGTGTTAAAGCCTGTTTTTTAACACCAGAGCCCAGGATCCTCCATTACATATTAAAGATCATCTGGATCCTCACTGATGTGGGCCATTCCCTTGTCCACAGCCGAGACTTGACTCAGATTCCATAATGCTGAATGCTCAATATCACCCACTTTTCTGCTATTTTCCTTCCTTTAGTCTAATTTGATGTAGAGAAAATCATAATAGCTTTTGTTGTAGGTGTGCCTTTTTAATGACGCGGTGTCTTCTATAGTCTTTGTTTTACTTAACTTTCCTTGCATGATTTCTTCTGTACGATTTTGTTGTTTCTTCATCTCCCTGACCAACATTTTTAATGCCAAGAATTTAATTTTCATTGCATGTCTATTCTATCCTACTTTCTATTCAACTAAATGATTTCTTAATTCAGTAGTGAATTTTGTTTTATAGAATGTAAAAATAATCATTTCTAGTTCATACCCAAAAGTCTTCAATTTATCACAACAAAAAATATCAATCATTTCTTTTCCTCAAAGCATAAAATCCCTGTACTTATAATATCGAAATGTTATATATTATATTGTCGAAATGGACTTGTTTACTTCTCTTCAGTAACTATTGTCAGTGGAATTTTTTGTTTCTGCTTCTTTCACTAGAGCAATCAGGACCATTCCTGCCATGGCCACTGCATCTCTGACTGTGAACAGGTATATCAATGTGATGTGTTGTAATGTCACTGTAAGGTGCAGGGGCTCTTTTTCAAATTCTTTAACTAATAGGTAAAAATGTAATTATGAACACAGAAGAGAATTTGAACCTGAGGATGTTTTTGCTGGAGGTAGGGAGAGAAAAGAACAGGCCAGGCAATCTAGAAATCTCTTGGCAGCTACCAAGAGGTGGGAAATAGAAAAAGTAGGAGGAAAGAGAATTAATATCTCTTAGTAGAAAGCAGACAGGTTCAGCAATAGAAGGGCTTCAAGATTCATAGGTACCTATCCTGTTAAGGTGTTAAAGGTATAGTTGTATTCCTCTCCTCTCTCTCTCTCTCTCTCTCAACTCTCTCATTCTCACTCTCACTCTCACTCTCACTCTCACTCTCACTCTCACTCTCACTCTCTTCTCAGTGTTTTGAGACAGGTTCTCCCCGCAGCCCCAGCTGGCCTGGAACTTGCTATGTACACCAGACTGACCTTGATCTTATGGAAATACACCTACCTCTGCTTCCCAAGTGCTGGGATTAAATGTACACACCACCCTGCCTATTCCTTTCCTTTTAACTTGTCCTCTGGTGTATCATGTTTCTTTTCACCTTTCAGCAGTAAACTGGTCTGTGTTAGGTTATTAACCATGATTTCCTCCTTAACAAGGGAAGTTGAGGGCCTTGCCTAGGCATGACAATAGCATGCTATTTGTATCAAAAAACTTACTACCCACCATGGACTTGGTCATTTCTGAAGGGGGTTCTAAACATCAACTACATTGTTTGTCAGAGGACTTACATAGACATAGTGGTAATGAAATGTCCCAAAGAGGGTTCTTGACATTGAGGGCCATCTGTCTACATTAGGAAAGAGGTTATCAAGGACTAGCTGATCTGTTTGTGCCACAGAGATGCATGATGTTGGCATTCACATATCCTAATGCTGCCTGGGAAACAGATGAATCCAAACATTCCTTTTCATAGCATTTTTTCTACCTCAGATCCCCCTCTCAATAACAAATTAAGAAACTTAAGGCAGAGACACGCGGATCTGTGTGAGTTCAAGGCCAGCCTGGTCTACAAGGTGAGTTCCAGGACAGCTGGGGCTACAGGGAGACCCTGTCTCGAATAGACCAAAAAAAAAAACAAAAAAAAAAAAAACACAAGTTTTTTAACATAATATTTTCATTCATTTTGATCATATTTTTAAAGTAGCGAATAGTCTATAAGATTAACTGGTCAAGACCATAAAATCTCTAGTCTATCTGTTGGAAGACCTACTTTCCAGTTTCACTGGTCAATCATCACATCAAAGACCACCCCTAAGAAGGCCATGTTCACCTTAAGTCATGCTAAATACATGGGTGGGATATCTAGTGTGTTAATAGAGGTGAAATCTGCTTCTGGACCAGGCACAGACATGTAGGGCTCTGTAAGCCTGTCCTCTTTTCTGAATTCTTCAGAAGAGTGATTTCTCTCCTTTTCTTCTTCATATCCTGTGTCTTTCTTTCCTTCCTTCCTTCCATCCTTCCTTCCTTCCTTAACTTCCTTCCTTTCTTTCTTTCTTTCTCTTTCTTTCTTTTTCTTTCTTTCTTTCTTTCCTTTCTTTTTTCTTTCTTTCTCTTTCTTTCCTTCCTTCCTTCCTTCCTTCCTTCCTTCCTTCCTTCCTTCCTTCCTTCCTTCCTTCCTTCCTTCCTTCCTTCCTTCCTAACTTTCTTTCTTTCTCTTTCTTTCTTTCTTTCTTTCTTTCTTTCTTTCTTTCTTTCTTTCTTTCTTTCTTTCTTTTGTTCTTTCTTTCTTTCTTTTTTCTCTTTCTTTCTTTCTTCTTCTTTCTCTCTCTCTCTCTCTCTCTCTCTCTCTCTCTCTCTCTCTCTCTCTCGTCTTTTTGAGACAGGGTCTCCCTGTGGCCCCTTCATATCCCATTTCTAAACATGCTTTCTTTAATGCTTTGGAGTGCCCTAGCATTTTGTGTTTCCTGACTTTTCCTCTGAGGCTTCCTTCTCCCTGCCCTGTGTCCCACCCCAACGCAGGCTCTAACCCTGCATGGCCTCAGGACTTCCTCTTTCTCCTCCCCATTCTCTTCCTCCAGGCAGCTGCTGAGGAGCAAATTAACATTAGAAAAATGAATGGATTTGAAGTGCTGTAACTTTAGAGAATAGGAAGTAAAATTAGCTTAGTCGGAAACTGCAAACCAAGGCTTTTTCATCAGGGGCCCTGCACCCAACAATGGAAAGGGCCCAGGAAGCCTGAAGCTGAACTTGCATGGCTCATTAACTGACACAGGCACAAAAGACAAGATAACCAGACCAGACCAGACCCAGCCTGCCCAAGACCTGGGCGTGAACATCAAATAGACAGATAACACCTGTCCACTGGATGGGGAACCAGGTACAAGCCCCAGATTATCACCTGGGACCAAATTCACTCCCCCTTGCTGGGCTACTGGCTACTCAGGCTGGGGAGTACAAATGGTCAGTGCTTTCTCACACCCCCTGACCCGGGAGCCCTGCAGTGAGTGCTCACACCACCTTTCCGGGGAACCCTCACCTTGTGAGATGTGAGCTGCAGCTAAGAACCCCGACGTGCTGCCCAGAACTGCACACTGGACCCCCATGCTGAATTTGCTGCCTGAGAGCTTCCCTGTACCTGCCCACCCAGAGCTGCCACAGGCTTCCCTTTGCCGATTGCTTCAAACCAACCATCAGCCTCAGGGAAATTCCCCAGCGGCTTTCCAGCTTCTGGGAGACTAAGAGAACCCCCGTGTAAATTAGCAGCCTTAGAGAGTTAGGCTACGAACCAGACAGAATTAGGATTAATAGAATTAACCTGTGTGGGAAAGAATAAAATTAGATTCCATCATAATACTTGTGTGCCAGACTACTTTGGGTCTTTAAGTCCATGATCCTGGCAGATTCTCAGCTTGCCTGCCCAGAGGATTTTCCTTAAAATTTGAATAAAAATTGTTCTAAAGCTGCCATGTGGATCCATTCTTAAATTCACTTATGAATGAGACTATGAACCCTCAAGGGGATGCTCTTTGTGTACTCATACTCATATATACCTATACCTATGCCTAAGCCTATACCTATACCTATACACATACATATACATATGCATATACCTATTCGTATGTGTGTGTATTTATTTATAACCTATTAAGTCTTGTTTATACTGCCCATATACTTGGGTACAGGGCCATCCACAGGAATATGGCCCACCTACAAGAAGCCAGATCCTTAAAGACAACTGACTCTCTCACCCCCAAACCATCAGCTAGCTGTCAATAGTTCCTCAGCTAGAGGTTGACTCTTGTGAATACTAACTGCACACCTGATCCATGCATGAATGTTGACTGGCTTGATCTTGATCTCGTGCAGGCAGCATTACTTGCTGTGAGAGTTCATGAGTGCAATGGTGTAATCATGTCTGAACAACACTGATTTGATCCTGTTCTCCCTGACCTCTGGCTCTCTCTCCTCCTCTGGAATATTCTCTGAGACTAGGGAGGGGATGTGATGTAAATGTGCCATTTGTGACAGCTTTCCACAGACATTTATTCTCTGCACTATGATCAGTTCCTGTTAACAGCCGTCCACTTCACAAAGAAACCTCTTGGATGCGGTCCGAGCTCTGAACTAATATGTGGGTTAGAGATGATCCCTCTGTGGCTCAAGTCTCCTCTCTGTGCTCAGAGCAGGCAGTTCCTGATGTTTTCTTCCTCCTTGAAGTTTACCTTTAGGTAATTGATTCCCCCTAACTGAGGTATTGGAAAGAAATAAGAACAAGTGTTTTAGAATGGAAAACAAGACAACAATAAAAATACACTGTCACTTCCAAGATTGGGATACACAAAACCAACAAACTAACAAGCTTCTCTGTCCTTGTCCCTTTCCTGATTTGCTTGTTGGAGCTGGTGGAAGACAGGTAGCACACCATGAGATGACATTTATAGAGAACCAATGACAAAGATAGAAAGAAGACCCTCAAAGGGATAGCCTTCATACAAATGGATGGTGACAACAGCCATAAGATGATCACAGATGCAGCTACTCCCTCAGTTGAGCCTCGAAGTGAAGTGAATGTACATAGATGATATAGATGTCAATTACAACCTTGGGAGGAATTCTTTGAGCTGGGAGACTCTGCTAGGTGGTGCACATATTTCTGAACCATTGAAGTTTTGCTGTGTTAATCTGTTGTATTAGGGAATATTTTGTTTACACAGCAATAGATATTAATAATCAGCAGTCCACTTTTCATACCTGAGATGGTATGTACTGTGTCTTCTGATACTACTCTTTGTTCTTCTTTACAAGAATTCATAAAGCTTCTGCATCTTTCTTTTTAATTTGCTAGGTCAAGATTAAGACCTGCTTTTAGCTTGTCAGTGGCTCAGCTATGTTGGTGCCAAGCAGTCACCCTCTCCTGTTCTCACTATTACATACAGTGTAGGTATGTAATATGTAAATGCCAACTGAGTTGGCAAGCACATAGTGATACCTTAAAAAGAACAAACTCCCTTGATATACATTTCCTGCAACAGCAGTTGTTTATTGACTCAGATATGGGAAAATATGCAGAGAAAAAAGATTGGCTTATTCATATTATCTTTATACAAATATATCTTTTATTATTTATCAATGTTACTATAAATTATTGCTTTGTTAAAGATTAACTATCATCTGTCTTAAAAGTTAAGGGGAAAGAAAGAAAATTAAAGAGAATATTTTTCATGTCTGAGAAACATATTCAGCAAGACACAACAAAAAGGAAAAGGCGAGCATGTACTTTATAAACTCTCAAGAGAAAATAAGCGGGATCAGCAAGCTAAATCAGATGAATTTCATGGATATTAAGCCCTCTTCAGTATCATATATGAGGCCCTGTTTTCATTCTGATGATGACTTGAGTTAGCTACTCATCAAGTGTCTGGCCATTTACTCTTGGTTGTCCTGGATGACTTGTGATTGCCTCCTCTCAGGGATGATTAGCCTCCTCTGGGGAAGTGGATCCCGAAAGACATGCAATTTCAGCCTTCTCCATCACCTGCTCGCCTTCTCTCTTCCACTAATCCCCACCTTGGTATTTAGGAGTGATCCACAAGGACAAAGGAAGGAACAGGGATCAATATTCTGCAGTCTGTGGAAGACTCTAGGACTGTCAGCTTCTCCTTCTCCAACTGACTGCAGCACCAGCATCGTGCCTCTTGAGGCGGCTTCGGGCTGTTTCACTGATCAGCTTCATATCTTGCTCAATTCCTGGATGCTTCTGCATTTGATTTTTCTTGTGTAACACATTCAAATTTTTCTCCTTAAGTAGTATTCAACAGTTTTTCCTTATTTCCCTGATAAGTATGGTGTGGGCCTGGCTAAATTTCCTGTGTCCTAAGTTCTCTGTACTGTAGTCCAATTCTGAACAATTGAAAGTTTGACAAGTGCCCAAGGAGGTTTTAATCTGTGAAGATTCTTAAAAATCACAGTGAGAGAACTTAATGAGCATTGTGGTAAAATACCATCTGTAAATAAGTACTTATTATGACTCTTTTAATTTGTATCTCTTTAAGTACATACATTTTTATAAACATGGTATACCCAAATATGAAATATACTAGATTTTAATAGTTTCACATAAAGTTGAAGCCATCTGTGCTGCAGCCACTATTACACTTTAAGATATGGGACAACCAAGTATCTGCCTTGTCACAGGACCTCATGATGTATCAACACAGAGACCAAAGCATTTCAGTAAAGGAGAATCTCATGCCAGAGTGAGTTTTATCCTATATATAAGAATGGCCCCACTGGATGGTGGGGCTGTGGGGGTTTGGACACAACAGCCTGTAGATTGGTTTTGCACGAAGGATGCTTGTACTCATGGATTATCACTTATAGCTAAAAAAGGAAAAAAAGAAACAGAGAAAGATGCAAGACAGTTATGGCAGAATACATGATCTGGGATGGGGTGGGGGTGGGGGGGAAGGGAAAGGGAAAAATGCCTGATCTGAATTGGAAAATGATGTACGAAATGCACAAAGCATCAATAAAAAAAATTAAATTAAAAAAAAAAAGAATGGTAATTACATTGTTTGTTCTTAACAGCTCAGACTAAAGGGAAACCTGTCAATTCATAAGCTTCTCTGAATGGGACATGGAGAATTGAGATATAGGAATAGAACCTTCAACTCTGATCTGTGTGTAGAAATTCAAAGATAGCTTTTCAGATATAAGGCATATTAAATTGTAACATTTAACAGTGCAATGCGGGGGGAGGCTCATTACTGAAGATTTTCACTAAACAGAGTGCTGAGTCAGCTAAGAAGACAACAGCTCAGAAGGGGATACTAAAGTTATGTAAGTTCTGTATCACAGGATCTGTTTAAAAGGTACTAACAGGAAGCCAGGCATGGGGGCACATGTCTTTAATCCCAGCACACAGGAGGCAGAGGCAGACAGAGATCTGTGAGTTCAAGGCCATCCTGATCTATCTAGGGAGTTCCAGGCCAGCTACTGGGAGACCCTGTCTCAAAAAGACAAAAAAAAAAAAAAAAAAAAAAAAAGACAACAAAACAATAGTTCTAACATTCTAGGTGTTTGTAACTAAGCATATATGTGCCAACTAATACTTGTCAATAATGGAAATCAGTGTGAATAAGAGATCAGAGGCTTTATTTTTTATGTGTGTGATCCTGAGCACTGGAAAATAATTTTGAGATAATTTCTAACCATACATTTGGGCATATGATATGTAATTATAATCATTATAAGATTAAGCCATGTCACTGTCTCCTGTTAGATTAAGGGTGTGGATTCCCCTTTGGTAGTGGTTTCCAGAGCACATCAACACAGTATGCCCTGAATTCAGCTGTGCCCTTATAGGATGTCATTACAACAGAGCTTTATTCCAGTACCTAATGAAGATTCAGTGGTGAATCTCTACCAACAGTTTATGAAATCTAAATCTTAGACTTGCCGAGGTACAGTGTTTCCACAGGGTACTTTGTTTAAAATGGATTGGAATCTGCTATGGTCTTACATCTCCTTGACAGTCAATTTTGTGCCTTATTCGCAAATGTAGCACTTTGTGTGAAGCAGTTTGCCATGGATGTTACAAATCCTAATGAAGTGCTTTACCTCCTGCCAGATTTCAGTGGGGAAGGCTTTCAAACACATTTCCATTTATACATGCCTATTTTTTTAACCCTCAGTGCACAATGAAATCCTACTGAATAATGTGCTGCATTTCTATTTGCTTTCTCTGGGATGCATGTTGAAAGACAGAAAGCAGATTGATGTTATAAATGCAAAGAGAGGAAGGCAATTAAGTCATAAAAAATTGGGTAGGCTTTCCTAATGGAGATGTATTGTTATAAATAGAAGATGTGTTCAAGTCTGTAGAGGTGGGGTTTCCTTCATAAAGAGATTGATGCCAGTTTTTTTTTTTTTAAATCAATGGTGGTATTGTATTTTCTTTCCTCACATTATCTGGTAGAGCACAAAAATTATAGATTTAATCTTTTAGCTTCAATTTTCTAGAACTTGTTCTGAATTTTTTAGTCTGCTATCATAAAGAGGCTTCAAAGTTCATGGACAAACAAATGTCAAATATGATAAAAATGAATAAAGATAAATAGCCCAGGAAAATTTTAAACAAACCAAGTGTTCTTGTTTTGTTTCCAGACCCCTGAGCATCTGATCATTCTGATGATTATTAGTTAAGCTCTGATTATATTGGAAGATGAACTTTGATAATGGGCAAGAAGAGCCCATACAAGTATATGCTGGATGACATCATTAAATATTTTTAACTCAAATCACATGATGTGATTATTATGAACAGGGTTTGGTTTAGACATCTATATTGAGTCACTAATCTCATAATTGGTTTTATTATGTGGTGACAGGAATGGTTAAAATTACATTATTCTAATAAAATCTGGTATTTATAATTTATCTAATTTTTAATTGTTAGCATAATAATTCAAAATAAACATGCAGAAAGAGGAATACATCTGTGACTTCCTTATGGGGAATGTGATAAAAGTGAAATTTTGAAATACTGAATGTTTATGAAAACGGAGTTGTGATTTTCAAATTCAACAGTGATAAATAAACACCAGGATCACACTGTGCTGGCTGCCTCTTTTCTGTTCCTTTACTTTCTATTTTTAATTATGTCATTAGACTGATGAAGAATCCCAGATTCAGAGATTCTAAGAAATACCCCAGTGAACCCCATGAAGCATGAATGGATTAATCTACAAAGCTTGGCTCCAGCATCACTGCAACTGCCACGGTCTACCATCTTTCTAGCTTAATCTAATCCTGGCGTAAGAATTTTGCAGCTAAGAAGTTAAGAAGCAATAAAACGCAAATTCTAACAACTCTCATGCACTAATAGTGTGGATAATTAGCCTTTTATTTCAACAACAATAAATTACTAAATAATATTTATTATTATTATTATTATTATTATTATTATTATGTCTTTTTGAGACAGGGTCTCCCTATAACTCCAGTTGTCCTGTGTCCTGTCCCGCGGGACTCAGTTATTAGTGGAAGACTCGAGGGGAGACCCCAGACCTGAAATATAATGGGCACGAGAGAACAGAGGGAGACCAAGCAAAGTTGTCAAGGTCTGTTTTAATGAAATAAAAGCGGTTACATTTATACTTTGCAGAAAGGTAGGAAGTAAGGAGGGTGAGGCTGAGGGGATAGTTAGGGCAAGGGTGGTCTGGCAAGACTTGCAAAACGTGTTTAAGATAAGCTTGGAATGTCCTGTGGGCTGAAACATCCTCTGGCTTATCTTCAGCAAACGTTAGCATAGCCCTAAGATCGGATCCTTGCTGAGCCAGCAGGGCTTGTCTAGATTTGTCCAGGCAGGACTGTGTCTCGGTCTCCAACAGTCCTGGAACTCACTATGTAGACAAGGCTGATGTTTTTATTATTTTTAATATATCTTTTGTACAAGATTGTCAAATCTAGGCCCATGTCCCCCACCCTATCCCCCCCACCCCACCAGAGCTCATGCATTCTGCCAAACATGCTTTTCATCTCTTTCTGTCTTTCTCAATATTCTCCATGTGGAAGTTGACTGTTTTGAACAGAAGTTCACTGTTTCAGTCAGTTCTTTGATGCAGTCCTTTCTGTTGTTTTTGTTGTTGTTGTTTCCAATATGCATCACTCCCAACTGCTTTGGACAAAAGCTCAAGGGGCCATGCACAAGAAATACTTACAACTAGATAATTGACACTAGCATCCACAGATGAGGGATACCATTTGTCGTTTGTTTTTCTGGGACTGTGTTACTTCATTCAGCATGATGTATTCTAGCTCCAGCCATTTTCCTGCAAAGCTCATGATGTCATCTTTCTTTACTGCTGCATAGAACTCCATTGTGTAGATGTACTACATTTTCTCTATCCACTCGTCAATTGAGGGGCATTTGGGTTGGTTCCAGCTCCTTGCTATTGTGAAGAGAGCTGAAATAAAAATGGCCATGCATGTATCTCTGCAGTGGGGTGAGTATTGGGGGTACATACCTAGGAGTGGTATGGCTGGGTTGGGTGTCAAGTTCATTCCAAGTCTTCCAAGGGTTCTCCACACTGCTTTCCATAGTGGCTGTATGAGTTTACATTCCCACCAGCAGTGGATGAGTGTTCCCCATTCCCCACAACCTCTCCAGCAGTTAGTATCATTGTTTTATTGATCCTAGCCAGTCTTACTGGAGTAAGATGATATCTTACAGTGGTTTTGATTTGCATTTCCTTAATGATTAGTGATGTTGAACACTTTTTAAGGTGTTTCTCAGCCATCTCTAATTCCTCACTTGTGAAGTCTCTGTTCAGCTCTTTGCTCTATCTATTGAGTGGGTCATTTATTTTCTTTCGTCATTGTTTTTTGAGTAGTTTATATATTCTGGAAATCAATGCTTTGTCAAGCGTTTCTGTGGTGAAGGTTTCCTCCCACTCTGTGTGATTTCTCTTCACTTCCTTGATTGTTTCTTTTGATGTACAGAAGCTTTTAAATTTAATGAGTTTCCATCTGTCAATTGTCAGCCTTAATTCTTGTGCAGCTGCTTTAGGAAGTCTTTTCCTATGCCTATGTCTTGTAGTCTGCTGCCAACTTTTTCTTCTATTACCTTCAGAGTTGGAGGTTTCACACTGAAGTCTTTAATCCATCTGAAGTTGACTTTTGTACAGGGCGAGAGGTAGGGGTTTAATTTCATTCTTCCACAAGTGGTGATCCACTTTTGGCAACACCACTTGCTGAAGATGCTGTCTTTTCTCCATTGTGTCTTCTTGGCCCCCTTGTCAAATATGAGGTGGCTGAAATTATATGTGCTCAAGTTTGGATCTTCTGTTTTATTCCATTGGTCAGGAACAGTCTGTTTTTGTACCACTACCAGGCTGTTTTTATGACTATAGCCCTGTAGTATAGTTTGAAGTCTCGTATAGAGATCCCCCCTGTGTAGCTCTTTTCACTCAGGGTTGTTTTGGCTAATCGGGGTCTTTTGTCTTTCCAAATGAATTTAAGGACTTTTTTTCCCAAACCTTTGAAGAAACTATTGGGGATTTTAATTGGAATTGGCTTAAATCTATACAAGTGTTTGGGTGGAATGGACATTTTTACAGTGTTAGTTTTCCCAATCCATGAGCATGGGAGGTTTTTCCATCTTCTCATGTCTTCTTCAATTTCTTTTTTTTTTGTTTGGTCTTTTCGAGACAGGGTCTCCCTGTACCCCAGCTGTCCTGGAACTCACTGTGAGACCAGGCTGGCCTTGAACTCACAAAGATCCGCCTGCGCTGCCTCCCAAGTGCTAGGATTAAAGGCGTGCCACCACACAACCTGGCCAATTTCTTTTCTTTAAGGGTTTTAAATTTTTTTTTCGTTGTTCTTTTGTTGTTTTTTTTTTTTGTTCCTACGGTATTTTATTGTTTTTGAGGCTATTGTGAGTGGGAAGGTCTCCTTGAATTCCTTCTCCTATTGTTGGCATAAAGAATGGCCACTGATTTTTTTCAGGTTAATTTTGTATCCTGCCACTTTGCTGAAGCTGTTAATCATTGATAGGAGTTTTCTGGTGGAGTTTTTAGCATCCCTAAGTAAACAATCATATCATCAGCAAGTAGGGATAGCTTGACTTCCTCTTTTCCAATTAGTACTCCTTTAATTTCCTTTTCTTGCATTATTGCTCTAGCAAGTGTTTCAAGCACTATATTGAAGAGGAGTGGTAACAGGGGGCAGCCTTGCCGAGTTCCTACCTTTAAAGAGAATGTTTCTGTCATTTCCCCATTTATGATGATATTAGCTGTGGTTTTCCTGTATATGGCTTTGATTACATTGAGGAATGATCCCTCCAATCCAATTCCCTCTAGGACTTTAAGCATGAAGGATGCTGAATTTTGTCAAAGGCTTTTTCAGCATCAATTGAGATGATGGTGTGGTTTTTGTCATTCATTCCATTTATGTACTTGATAATGTTTATTGATTTTCATATGTTGAACCATCCCTGCATCTCTGGTATGAATCCAACTTAGTCATGATGGATGATCTTCTTGATGTCAGTCTGTATGCAATTTGCCAGTATCCTGCTTAAAATTCTGGCATCTGTGTTCATTATGGACATGGGTCTATAGTTCTCCTTTTTAGTTGTATCTTTCCATGGTTTTGGTAATAGAGTGATGCTTCATAGAAGGAATTTGGAAGAATTCCATCTGTTTGTATCCTTCTAAACAATTTCAGTAATAATGGTTGTAGGTCTTTTTGAAATGTTTTAAAGAATTCTGCTGTGAAGCCATCTGGGCCCGGGCTTTATTTTTAGTTCAGAGGTTTCTTATTACATCTTCAATTTCTTCATAAATTGTGGGTCTGTTTAAGCTGTCCAACTCTTCTTGGTTGAACTTCGGTGATTCCCAGAATTTCAGATATTCATCCATTTCTTCTAGGATTTCAAACTTGGTAGAGTATAGGTTTTTGAAATATTTCTGTATGATTTTCTGGATCTTTTCCTTGTCTGTTGTGATATTTCCCTTTCATCATGGATTGTGTTGATTTGGAGTTATTCCTTCTTTCTTTTGGTTAACTGGGCTAGAGGTCTGTCTATCTTGTTTATTCTCTCAAAGAACCAACTTTTGGATTCATTGATTTTTTTGTATTGTTTTCTTTGTTTCTATTTCATTGATTTCTGCTCTGATTTTTGTTATTTCTTCCTGTCTGTTGCGTTTAGGGTTCATCTGTTGTTGCCTCTCAAGTGCTTTTAGCTGTAGTGTTAGATCATTCACTTGTGCTCTTTCTGTTTTTCTAATGTAGGCACCCAGGGCTATAAACTTCCCTCTTAGGACTGCTTTTAAGGTATCCCATAGGTTTTGTTGTGTTGTATTGTCATTGTCATTCAGTTCCAGGAATGCTTTTATTTCTTTCTTTATCTCTTCCTTGACCCATTCATTATTCAAGAGTGTGTTGTTTAGTCTCCATGTGTTCTTGTAGGCAG
>VZQC01008907.1:143851-258383 GCA_009823505.1 Rhizomys pruinosus
TGTAGACCAGGCTGGCCTTGAACTCACAAAGATCCGCCTGCCTCTGCCTCCCAAGTGCTAGGATTAAAGGCGTGCACCACCACACCTGGCCAATTTCTTTCTTTAAGGGTTTAAAATTTTTGTTGTATAGATCTTTGGTGTCTTTGGTTAGGTTTGTTCCTAGGTATTTTATTGTTTTTGAGGCTATTGTGAGTGGGAAGGTCTCCTTGAATTCCTTCTCCTATTGTTGGCATAAAGAATGGCCACTGATTTTTTTCAGGTTAATTTTGTATCCTGCCACTTTGCTGAAGCTGTTAATCATTGATAGGAGTTTTCTGGTGGAGTTTTTAGCATCCCTAAGTAAACAATCATATCATCAGCAAGTAGGGATAGCTTGACTTCCTCTTTTCCAATTAGTACTCCTTTAATTTCCTTTTCTTGCATTATTGCTCTAGCAAGTGTTTCAAGCACTATATTGAAGAGGAGTGGTAACAGGGGGCAGCCTTGCCGAGTTCCTACCTTTAAAGAGAATGTTTCTGTCATTTCCCCATTTATGATGATATTAGCTGTGGTTTTCCTGTATATGGCTTTGATTACATTGAGGAATGATCCCTCCAATCCAATTCCCTCTAGGACTTTAAGCATGAAGGATGCTGAATTTTGTCAAAGGCTTTTTCAGCATCAATTGAGATGATGGTGTGGTTTTTGTCATTCATTCCATTTATGTACTTGATAATGTTTATTGATTTTCATATGTTGAACCATCCCTGCATCTCTGGTATGAATCCAACTTAGTCATGATGGATGATCTTCTTGATGTCAGTCTGTATGCAATTTGCCAGTATCCTGCTTAAAATTCTGGCATCTGTGTTCATTATGGACATGGGTCTATAGTTCTCCTTTTTAGTTGTATCTTTCCATGGTTTTGGTAATAGAGTGATGCTTCATAGAAGGAATTTGGAAGAATTCCATCTGTTTGTATCCTTCTAAACAATTTCAGTAATAATGGTTGTAGGTCTTTTTGAAATGTTTTAAAGAATTCTGCTGTGAAGCCATCTGGGCCCGGGCTTTATTTTTAGTTCAGAGGTTTCTTATTACATCTTCAATTTCTTCATAAATTGTGGGTCTGTTTAAGCTGTCCAACTCTTCTTGGTTGAACTTCGGTGATTCCCAGAATTTCAGATATTCATCCATTTCTTCTAGGATTTCAAACTTGGTAGAGTATAGGTTTTTGAAGTATTTCTGTATGATTTTCTGGATCTTTTCCTTGTCTGTTGTGATATTTCCCTTTCATCATGGATTGTGTTGATTTGGAGTTATTCCTTCTTTCTTTTGGTTAACTGGGCTAGAGGTCTGTCTATCTTGTGTATTCTTTCAAAGAACCAACTTTTGGATTCATTGATTTTTTTGTATTGTTTTCTTTGTTTCTATTTCATTGATTTCTGCTCTTATTTTTGTTATTTCTTCCTGTCTGTTGCATTTAGGGTTCATCTGTTGTTGCATCTCGAGTGCTTTTAGCTGTAGTGTTAGATCATTCACTTGTTCTCTTTCTGTTTTTCTAACCTAGGCACCCAGGGCTATAAAGTTCCCTCTTAGGACTGCTTTTAAGGTATCCCATAGGTTTTGTTGTGTTGTATTGTCACTGTCATTCAATTCCAGGAATGCTTTTATTTCTTTCTTTTTCTCTTCCTTGACCCATTCACTGTTCAAGAGTGTGTTGCTTAGTCTCCATGTATTCTTGTAGGCAGTAGGGCTTATCCTGCTGCTGATGTTGAGCTTTATTGCACTGTGGTCTGATAGAATGCATGGGATTATTTCAATCTTTTTGTATTTGTGGAGGTTTGTTCTGTGTCCCAGTATGTGGTCGACTTTGGAGAATGTTCTATGGGGTGCTGAGTAGAAAGTGTATTCTCTGGTATTAGGGTAGAATATTTGGTAGAGGTCTATGAGGTCCATTTGGTGTATCATATCGTTTAGTTCAGATGTCTCTCTGTTTATTCTTTGTCCTTTTGACCTGTCCAATGATCTCAATGGGATATTGAAGTCCCCTACTATGAGTGTACTGGGGTTAGTGTGTGACTTGTGGTCCTGGAGAATCGTCTTTATAAAGTTTGGTGCACCAGAGTTTGGGGCATATTTATTCATAATTGTGAAATCTTCTTGATGAATTGTTCCTTTGATAAAAATGTGATGGCCTTCTTTGTGTCTTCTGATTTCTTTTACTTTGAAGTCTATTTTGTCTGATATTAAAATAGCAACCCCTGCTTTCTTTTTGGTTTGGAATGTTTTTTCCATCCTTTCACTTTAAGGTGGTGCCTGTCCTTGAAGGTAAGATGTGTTTCTTGTAGACAGCGTATTGATGGGTTCTGTTTCCTAATCCAATCTCCCAGTCCATGTCTTTTGATTGGGGAATTTAGTCCATTAATATTTAAGGTTATGACTGATAGTTTGTGCTGCTTCCTTTTGCCTTATTATTCATTTGTGGTTTTGGTTTAGGTTTTTGTTTTTGCAGTTATGCTTTTAATGATTTCCCTTTCTAGGTGCCTGGGGATGGTTGCTCCTTTCTTCTGTCTTTCGAATTGCTTCAAGTATTCTCTGAAGGGTTGGTTTTCCAGACATGTATTCTTTCATCGTTTATGTCATGGAAGGTTTTTCTCTCTCTTTCCACTATAATTGACATTTTTGCTGTGTATAGTAACCTGGGTTGTCATCTATTGTCCTTTAGCACTGGGAATGCTTTGCTCCACGTTCTTCTTGCTTTCATAGTTTGCACTGAGAAGTCAGTTGTAATTCTGATGGGTTTCCCCTTTATAGGTCACTTGTTTTTCTCTTGTGGCTTTAAGGATTTTGTCTTTATTTTGGGTGTCTAGCATTTTAACTATGATGTGATGTGGAGAGTTTCTTTTCAGATCTTGTCTGTTTGGAGTTCTATGTGCTTCTTTTATTTGTATTGGTTTGTCTTTTTTTAGTTTGGGGAAATTTTCATCTATTATTCTGTTGAAGATCTGATCAATACCATTTTTTGGGGATTCTTCTCCTTCCTCTATTCCTATGATGTGGTGGTTTGATCTTTTCATAGTGTCCCACATTTCCTGGTTGTTCCACTTTTGTGTATTTTTAAATTTTTCATAATCTTTACTTGAGGTTTTTACTTGTTCTGTGTTATCTTCCAGGTCTGATATTCTTTGTTCTACTTCCTCCATTCTGCTTCTGAAGCTTTTTCTGTTCCTTTGCTCTTGATTGGATGAGTGTTTGATTTCCTTTTTCATTTCCTCTTCTGATTTCTTTAGTATTTCTACTTCCTTTTGGAGCTTCTCAATCCATTCCTGTAGCTCTTTGCTTCATTGGTTGGTTTCCTTATCTTTTTCAGCATGGGATCTTTTCAGTCTTTCCACTTCCTTCTTCAGTTCATTCTCTTTTCTTAATTCTTTGATTTGTTCTTTATAATCTTGCATTTCTTTAAGTATGTTCACGATTGTGTTTCTGATATCTGTTTCCTGGGCCATCCCCAGAGGGATCCCACTGTAGGAATCTTCCATAGGGTTGGTAGAGCTTGGTGTGGGATTATCCTGCTCCTTTCTCATGTTGTCTCTTCGTGTTCCTGGCATATGGGCTTCTCCTTGCCTGTATTACAATGTGAGTCTCAAATGCCTCTTCACTGTGTTGAAGGTTTGCTTTGCTTGCCTCCTTCAGATGCCTTCATAATCCCAGTTGGCGGGGTGGGGGGAGGGGTGCTCTTTAGCTGGCACCCAGGTACCTGCACTTCAGGAGGTCGTGTTAGCTCTCTGATCTCAAGACTCACACAACCCCACCTTTTATACCAGCTGGGAAGATAACTCCTTGCCCCCACAGCCACAAAAGCCTATTAAGCCAAAGACAACTAGATTAACTAGATTAAGTCAAACAACAATCTACCTTGCTGAAGCACCCAGCTCCTACCTACCTACCTGCACTTCAGGAGGTCTTGGGAGATCTCCCGACCAGGCTGATTTTGAATTCAAAAAGATCCACGTGTCTCTGCCTTCAGAGTATAAGGATTAAAGTCATGTGCCACCAAATCCAGCTAAATGGAATTATTTTTAAGGAAGCATTAAACTAGCAACCCATTATAAGCCTCTGCCAGGATCAACATAAAAAAATGTATGCACAGGTACAAAGAATGGGAGGCCACACAGCAAAAATTTTTGAAAGTTTGATGTGGAAGTATTTATTGTTTATTGTTGTCATTTGTGAGAAATTTTATCATGTGTAGAAACAGTTAACATGTATGACATTTATATCAAAGGATTGTTACAAAAGATTGAGGAGGAAATACATTCAAACATGGTTAAGATGTGGATTCTCATACTAGAGGCAAGGCCTTTTTTCCTGCTAGGAACTTATCAGCATAGTATCTATACCTCTATGATTCAAATTGCTTACACTAATTAAAAATAAAGTATTGATTTCAAAATGTAGAACTAAAAAATAAGATGCAAAGTTAAAATTATGTTAAAATACATTAAAGCAAAATATTGAATAATCTGAATTAATTATGCATATGCACATAGGCACACACACATTCCAAATATCCAAACTATATTTCTATGTAACAAGAAGGAAGAATGTCATCCCTCAAAGGTCCTTGCATTGAATAAGCCTTTGACAGAATCATAGCTGCTGAGCTCCTGAGGATGTCCCAAGTTCTTCATACTCCAATGCTATTTTTCCTGCAGGAACAGCATCACTACCTTGCACAGGCCCAAGAGAATTCAGGAAGCCAGAAGCAGTCAGCTTCAGCTACTGTCATTCTTTTGTTGTTGTTGTTTGTTTTGGTTTTTTTTTTTTTTTTGGTCTTGGTCTCCCTTTAGTCACAGCTGGCCTGGAACTCTCTATGTAGATCAGGCTGGCCTTGAACTCACAGAGATCTGCCTGCCTCTGCCTTCTAAGTGCTAGGATTAAAGGCCTGCACCACCACACCCGGCTTAGCTACTGCCATTCTTAAGATAACATGGAATAACTCTGGTAGCAGGCAAATGTGACACAGCATGCTGGCAACCGTGAATTCCTAGGCTTTTCCTCAAATAGGAGCTGTCTGTCCTCAGTGCTCATAGCACTCATGTGTATAGTGCCTAGCATGAAGGTTCAGCTAGGGTAATCTGTGTAATTTATTCTTTTGCTTACTAACCTTAGTTTCACAGATCTTCTGTAGCACTATGATTGAATAGACTTCCTTTCCTGCCTACTCAATTTTTGTTCTTACTTTTGTACTTTTATTGAATTTTTGCAAATTTTATATAATGTATTTTCATCATATTTAGGGACCTCCCCCCTTTATCTGCACCTGTCTAATAGCTTCCAACCAAATTTCATAAATTCCTATATATTATGGGTTTTTTTGTTTTGTTTTGTTTTGTTTTTTAGTCAAAATGTGTCCCCACATGTCCTTCAGTGTCAGTTCATCCACTGGGGCCTGATTAACTTATCTGGTGTCACACTCTTAAAGAAAACTAACTTTCTCCTAGCAATTACAGGTTGCCAATATATCCTCAGCTAAGGTTGGGGCTTCTTTCCCACGTTCTCAACCAGAGTTGTCACAGATCGTGTCTGGGGACTTCTATGTTCTGTTTAAGTTGGCACACATCAAAAGGCATATTCAGTCTGGGTTTTACATTTGGATGGGTGACCAGTTAAATGGCCAAAGTCTTATCGATATAAAATGTTGGCTTAAGTAAAGTAATAAGCATTATTTCTAAAGAAAAGCCCAAGTCATATTGCCAAACTTTGTTTTGTTGGAATATATATGTAACACCATCTTTCTAATGCACATATTAAACTCAAGGCATATGTGGTATTTAAACTAAGTTTAAATTAAATTAAAAATTTTGTTTCTCACTGCACTGTAAATGCATTAAGTGCTCAATAATCACATATACCTAGTAGCAGCCACTTGGATGACATAGATTTAGAATACTGTCATCATTACACAAGTTTCTGTTGTACTACAAATACAAAGGTAAGCAGACTAAGACTGAAATTCATCATCCCTAGTGATGAAGAACCCAGGTGAAAATGTCTTTAACCTGACCGATAAACTGCATCTGATTTGTATGAGAGATAATACAATCTCTCTCTCTCTCTCTCTCTCTCTCTCTCTCTCTCTCTCTCTCTCTCTGTGTGTGTGTGTTTCTGTGTTTTGAATACATTATCTATGATGTTCACAGTTTATAGCCACATAGAAATATATCCAACATACCATACCTACATGTATCTACATGCTGAGATTTGATTCTTAGGCCAAAATCTCTGTAACAAACCAACTTCAACAGAGTTTCAAGAGTTAGGTAATCCATAATCTGTGGCTCAGAAAGGATTCATGAAAAAGAAGTTTTTTACTGTCTATCATGTGAAAGATTCATTGTAGCTCCTATTTCTTATGATTTGATTATTGAATGCCCAGAAAAAATCTCTGAGAGTTGGGGTGCTATTATCCCACCTGTGTAGATACTCTTCCATGGACTGACTTGTGTTCTGAAATTCTTCTGCTTTAGCCCTATAGCTGTATTTCAGTATACGGTTATTTTCAAATTATGGTCCATAAAAGGTTAATTAAGATAAATAATGCCATTTTACCTAATACAATCTAAATCCAATCTAATTGACGCTCTTTCCAAAACATAGAAATTTGGACAGACATCCAGAGTCATCAGCATGTACAGATAAAATACTGGATAAAGGCACATGGAGAAAACAGCTTTCTACACACAAGTAAAATTAGATACCTCATATAAAAAAAACACTTGGGGCTGGAGAGATAGCCCACAGGTCAAAAGCATTGGCTGTTCTTGCAGAAGACCCAGGTTTGAATTCTAGTACCCACCTGGTGGCTAACAACCATCTGTAACTTCAGTTCCAGGGTTTCCACCATCCTCTTCTGTCCACCATGGGCACTGTACAACACAGGTGCACTTACACATATGCAGGCATAACACTCATATATATATATATTTTTATTATATATATATTATATATATATATATATATATAATAAAAAATGTTTGAAAATAATTTTCTGATGTTTAAAGGAGTCAGTCTCCAATATTTTGTTATGGCATTCCAAGCAAACTGAAACATTTTTTTTTTTCTTCATGAGTATAACAAAATAATTGAGAGAGTTATTTCATGTACTTAGTGCTCACCTGCACTCAGAGATGTAACCAGCATCTGCTGGATTAAAGGGGAAAGAAGAAAGAGGAGGAGGCCCCAGCGGCTTCCTGTGGGAGCTGGCGCAAAGGACAGAATGACAGCTGGCTGTGGGAATGTTTGTCCCACAGCCCAGTCTGGGCCTCTGTATGCAAACACAGACACTTGGCCTTTGGGGGGTTAGCCACAACCCCATTATGGCTGCATTAATTTCACCTGCCAGAGACTGGCAACACCCTGTTATGGCCTTCTGAAACCTTTTTCCAGTCAAAACCCCTCTGGCAAAATGGCACTCTCTCACTAGGTTGGTAGTCTGACAGGAAAATGTCTTTCCAACCAAAATTCCACTAGCACTCAACACTCAAACACAAGCCTGATGGGCTTAAACTTACACACGCATGGAAATAATGAATCCGGGAATCTTGTCAGGTGGTAATGAAGATCCAATTTATCGTATACAGCACATTCTTTATAATGACAGAATGATGTCACTTCTCACAGCTAATCCCAGACCCCCTGCATCACACTCTGTAAACATCACAAACTCTGCATCATGAGCTTGTCTCACATGGTACATCAAGGAGCCTTTCTCTCCTAGGGGGCAGGAGCAGGTGCCAATTTTAGGCAGACAATTTAAGACAATGCGGCCACAGGTGGCCTGCCTCTACCTACAATTTTGTAAGGAAAGGAGGTCTATTTATTTCAAGCTCTGGGGTCTGAGACTCTGAATGGTATAGTAGGTAGTGCTATGCAGATCCTGTGACCATGGTCCTACGTGACCATGGCAGGAACTTGGTTGTATTTCCATGTTTGTGCTCTCTTTTTCCCTTTTCTTATAAACCCATGAGGATTAAGTCTTAGGATCTTCTCCCTAAAGACCTATTCCAATCTAACCACTTCTCCAAAGCCTTCCCTCTACATACAATGTCCAAATATATTCCACTTAGTGCCATTAATTAAGGATTTGAGCCCATTAACTATGAACTCAAGAACAAGAACAGCCTTCTAGGAACAGCACATAGGCATGAAGCTCGGGGCTTCTCTGAAACACAAGTCCAAGTTAGATCTGTTTAATCTAAACACATTCTCTTGGCATTATTTCACACTGAATCTCATAAACAATGCTAGTGATCTCCGCAGATCATTAAAAGTAACACTTTGTTAACAGTGAATATCTTCAATAGAATATTACATGCTGAAGTTGAGAAAGAGTAAAGGGCCTGACAAGCGTTCCCCCTTCAGGCTGTATTACCTTGCTTCTAGACTGAGGTTCAGTGCTCCCCTTGATTGTTTGCTGGCCATGCATACTTCCTTTTTCCATTATTTTCTGATTTATTAGATTACTTGTCAGAGGAAATGCAGGACATGAGGTATATCACATCTTGTATTTCTTCTAGAAGAATGCAGAAATTAGTACCCGGACTTCCTTCATGATTTGGCCAGGTTTCAATCCTTATAATCAGTCAGTCTACAGCATAAGTTGGGAACTGATTACCAGCAGATAAGTTTTATTACCACTCATCTCAACTTTCCTGTGTAATAAAAAAATCAACTCAGATTTCACCCTTTTCATTGTAATATTTTTGGGGTTGTAGGAAAGTCCTTGAGGCTAGCCTATTTTTGTGGATGTCAGCGTTTTCAGAAACAGGTTTCATTTTCAAGGTGTGTGATGAGTCCACAGCTTCCTAATGAAATGCTTTAGAAAAGGGGTAAGGAAATAACTCTTGTATCTCGGAATTTTACAGAAGCTTATATTTTGCTGCTGGAATAAGTAATCAAAATAATGAAGGTGAAGCCTTCTATTAGAAAATGATACATTCTTTAGATTGAGACATTGAACTGTTAGTGACTACAAAAACAGAATTTCCTAATGAAGCTAAAGTTGTGAGATTAATAGCTCCCTTACATTCATTTTTAATGAAGAGTACCAATTGACTTGACAGGCTAATTATTATACCATCCTGGGTCCACAGAATGTTTTAATGAAAATTATAATGTACTAGTCAGTCAAAATCTTTTACTTCTGTTATTGTGCTTGAAATCTTTAACTTCTTTGTTTGTCATGTTAACTGGATGATATATGGAAACTACTAAAGGTGTTATCCTGAATAAAGAATAGAGGTATGAAACAACTATACATATCTATATTGCTATTGATGTGGAAGTGCTTTGAGACCTTGAGCATGAGTTCTTTCCATTTTATCATAATTGTGATATCACTTTGTTATATCACGATGAAGGATACTGAAATGGAACTTTTAATAATATACTCTAAATCATAATGTTACTGCATAGGTTACTATAGGATACAGAGTATATAAAATTTGAAATAAAACATTTGATGGTAGATGTTAAGATAAACAGGGGTCAATGCTGATGCAGTTGGATTGCTTGAATTTTAATATTAAACAGCTCTGTGCTTTCTGTATAAATATAGAGAAGTCATGTTTTCTGGGAAATTTCATTTTTGAATTAAATTTTCAACTTGCTACTTGAATGTGATTCTTCTTTTCTATGGTAATTACACATTCCTGATATAACTGCCCAGTCATTTGTGTGATTCTCTCACATTTCCACCTGAAGTCCCTGATGCCAAAAGCCCAGAAAGGAAATCTGCAATCCAAAGAAGGACTACAAAGCAATCAGTCTTGCTGTCCACAATCTAAGAAAATGGTAACTGAATTTCTGGTTAGCAATACATTTAAAGAAGAGTTACGAAAAGAGTTCTGAGATGTTAACAGGGCTTACTGAAACAGTCCCAAGCTCATGAGATTTTCGGAGTGCTTTGAGTCTTCCAAGACAGAAAGTAGATACTTTATCTTCTAATATATGTTGTCATCATTTTTAAGAGTCATTGTTAGCAACTTTATGGACTCAACAATTCTTACTTGAATGTTTAGTTCACCAAAGTATCTAATGCTTTTGAACATATAAAAATTACCATGTAAAAAGAAATGAACAGGTTTGCTAATCCTAAAAATTTATTTCCAGGTCTTTCAGAAACATTACTTGATCTAAATTAAATCTGGTCATATTTCGTGTGGTTACTTAAATTTCAGATGCTTTAGTCACCAATTGTCCAAGTTTAGATCCTGTATGCAGAGAGCTTCTTCTCCTGACAACTTCTCCATCCTTATTCTTGACAACCTAGTTATCTAGAGTGTACTCCTGAGCCTTGATTTCAGAAAGATATGATATCCTGTGATTCTGCCTAAATAGCATGTGATTATACACTATTTAAATGTTACTTCGTTATATTGGTAAAAGTGGTGTCTTTTAATACTCTGTCCTCATGTGCTTTTCAACAGAAAACTCATTTCTTGCTGGTTTGTACTTTGTTCTGTTTACCTGATGTAAAATGTCACAACAATATACTCTCCACATTCAAAGTTAGGTAACCATTTTGTGTGCTGAGCCTAAAGTGGTGGTGATGGGATTTATTTTAGAAACAACACAGTATGCGCTTTGTATCATTTTTTTCTGGATGCTTTTTAAGAAATCTGGCTATCAGAGAAACCGAGTCATATTGAAAACTGTTTAGAAAATACAGCATAACCCTCATAACAATATCTGCAACTTAAAGGGGTTGTAAGGGGTGTCTAAGGTCACAAGTAGTTTGTTAAACTTTTATGATAGTCTAATAGTGTATTCAGATTACTCTTCCGAGGTAGAGTACCAAAGGGCTGGCATCTTGCCTGTTTTAGTGTATTCCTTTTTAATTCTGAGAATGGCACTTCCCAAAGGCTCCATCTGCTGTGCCACAGACACTTCTGGGAATCATTGCATCTGCTGTGTCTTCAAATTAGCTGCAAGAATATTGTCTGCTGTTGTTTACTTTGGGTCTGGGATCCATCTACAGTGTACTTAATTTCACTTGCTAAATGTGCCGTAACAGGGCAAAATAAGGTTTTTCAAACCTAAGCAGCATTCCAAATTTCATTTGTCCTTATTTAGTTGTTGCAGAATGACAATGAAAACCATTTCAATTACTGTCCACTTAATATCTTCATACACCTGCAGACCAGTCAAGTTCTAGACACTTTCCTCAAGTGAAATATTGACATACATTTCTTTTGCTGGATTATCTCCCTCTTTATAAAGGCTTTGTTTATATGATATATATACATATATATGTATATATATATATATATGATATATCATTCATATATATATATATATATATATATATATATATAATTCATTGAGGAAAAATTAACTGTTTTGTGACAAATACCCCAAACTAGCAACTGCATTACTTTATTGCAGTAAATAGTGAATATACTTATAAATACTCTATATTATATTTCAGATATTCCATATTTTCTAAGAGTCATCAGGAATATTCCTTTCAAATTAAAGACTGGAATAGAGAAAGCTTTGAAATGTCCACCCTAGCTTAGGTCTTATTTTTTTTTTTTGGGGGGGGGGTGTATAGCAGTGCTAATAGTCTTTAATATACAAAAGAAAGATCATTGTTTTCTATGGAAAATTATTGTCAACAACTTCCATTTAACCATTCTTTCACTATTACTCCTTTCAAAGTGGAGATATCCACAATTTTCTAAGAATATCTGTTCATATTATTGCTCTTAGGAATTCAAGAAAACAAAACAGAATACTGGATATGTTTGGGGTCAGAATTAGATATCCTGTAGGCCAATAACCCATAAACCTTGGCACTTACCTGCAGGCCACGGTGACATTCAGAACCAATGCCCAAAAATTTCAGGGTTTTTTTTCTTATTATCCAGCAGAAAAGTGTTCTAGATATTGACCTAGATTTCTCTGTGGACAACCAACAGAAGAAGCATAGTGGTTGCAAAATGTATTTAGTTTCCTCGTTGCTTAGGAAATATGCCATTATTTCATTTTCAGAGCTTACAGCATCACCATCACACCCATACTCAATCTTCTTATCTTTCAGCTGCCTATGCCAACTATGATAAGCACAAGGAGGGAACAGATGAAGGAAAACTTCTTTCCTTCTTTCTCCTATCTTAAAGCTTGTGACAGCAATTCTTCTAGATAAATATAGCGATTTTTGGTCTTTCAAAGTCAGGAAATGGAATCTAGGTTTGCTTTCTTTTAACCAGACAGCAACTGGTTTCTTGAAGAGATTCACTGAATGCTGGGAGGGAGACAGCTGTGTTCAGTTCAGCCTGACACAGAATGATGCTTTTTAGCCCCTTCCTTGGCGACATTTGTCAAAACGCAGTCTTAACAAGCAATTTTCAGACCCTAATTCCACAACTTAGTAAATTCATGTAAGTCCTTCTGGGACTAATTCTTAGCTTCATTATTCAAATTTTGCATTTTAATCTCCTATTGTCATAGTGTCTTTGGTTGCATTGTGTCTAGTGTATGCTTGTATTTTACATAAAGGTCTGAAAAGTTTATAAGTTTGCCTGACTTTTAATTCATCGACCCACACAATGTCTGTTTGTATTTTGGAGTCCCAGCCCAGAAAGATTCTTTCAGCACAGACTCATAAGACCTTGAGTTTCAGCTGGCACCCTGAGGCAAGAATTTTAAGATGTGATCCTGTCACTCCTTTGCTTTAGAAATATCAAATATTGTCAGAAACAACCGTCCCTCCCAAGTACCAGAATGATTCAACCTTTCCAAGCTTCGCTATGACAGCAGTTAGTCACCCAAAGCTTTGCTCTTGGTGGACACATGGTTCCAATTGACCACAGGGAGATACTTAATTAGCTATTTTACCACTGATTACCTTGGGGCAGTTACTTTCCAGTTCTAGAATATTAATGGGACTCTCAATGTCATTTCTTGCATTTCAATGCCGTAATTCATGTTTAACATTCCACATTACACTGAGGATACATTGGAATTTCTGGTGAATTTTTATATTAATTATGTTAGTTACTTGCTTTCTATATGTTTATGCTGGTTAATTTAAACTTTTATAATCTATTATAAAATTAAATGGGATTTAGAAAGGCAAGTATCTAGACTACTTTAGGTTACTGTAGAAATAGCTAAGGGCTCTTCTGTTTATTTGTGGACATTAAAGTGATAGAGTTTAATAGTTTTCCATCTTTGGTTAGCTGTCCTTAAAACTTGAGCATCTACATGTCATTTACTTAGTATCTGTCATTTCCTGACACTTTCTCCAAGTGTTTGGGGTGGAGGGTACGATTCTTGAAAAATGAAGAAAATCTAATGTGCAAAAGCAGTATGTTATATCTGGCTGGAACATGTGGAAAAATAGATGCAGATCAGGTAAAGGTAGATGATTAGGAATGGAGTCCTGAGTATGCAGGTAAATTTTGAAAACTTATAGTTCTTAATGCAGCTTCAGTTAAACAATGAGAAGTTGTTTATTTTAGGCTTATTTGCTAATACATAACACAAATGGTATCTAAACGCAGACAGCTACACCAGAAGACCAACCAGTCAGTAAGACTGACTGATATATTATTTTTGTCATCCCTTCACATACAGTTATTTATATACTATTTACAATGATTTATTTAGCATTGAACTGTAATGCACACAAATGAATAATTTAATTTATACATTCCAATTTAAAGCAAGCAAACCTCTGTTCCTGATGGCTACAACCTAAAATGACAAAGAAGTAACTATATTCTTTTTTAAATGATTTCAGGATTCACATTTTCCCATTTAATTTTATATTACTCTAAAATATGCATACATACCCTTCACCCATATACCAAAATTACAGAGTCTGAAAATAAGTGGTAGGTTAATTCTAGAGCCTGTTAAGTGATTCACATTATAACAACACAGTTGCTTTCAGATAAAAAGGAATGTAACATTAACATTGCTCAGTTTGTTCTAATGAGAAGAATAAAGAAGCTAGGAAAGAAATTCTTAAAATCAGTGTCTAGTTTCTCTACCTCATCTTTTTATTTGTTATTCAAGTGGAGTTTTGCTGTATATACCAAGATGGACTCTCACACGTGTTTTACAGCTGCCATCCTGACTACTAAGTTTTCAGGAATTCCCCACCTACTTTCTACTTTCTATAGAAACTTAAGTTTTTGAAACAAATTTTAAGGTATACCTAAATAGTTATTTTTAAATATGTCAAAATAACACAGTCTCTTATCTGCTGTTTCTTATTTCCTGATAAGGAGGTTTTGGAGGTAATGGACTAAGAACTCCCAAAGAAACTGGAGTTGGAGAGATGGTCTTGCGATTCAGAACGCCGACTGCTCTTGCAGAGGACCAGGGTTCGATCCCCAGCACCCACATGGCAGCTGAGAACCATCTGTAACTCCGATTCCAGGAGAACTCCAGTTCCAGGGGAATCCGATGCCCTCTTCTGACCTCTGCGGCATTGCACGACATGGGTGCACAAACCTACATGCAGACAGGACATTCATACACATAAAATAAATAAATAAAAATTTTAAAAAGAAACTATGGTCCTAGGCTATTTGTGGTGCGGTAGTATTTCTAGGAATAATTGTAACTTTATTTTACATGAAAACCTGAAAAAAATCAAAACCATGCTCACAAAGCCACCTTAGTTGATTTGGCCAAGATGGCATAAGATAGAGTAATACTATTTAGTTGAACAATATATATGTTAACTCACAAAAAGGAGAATGAAAAGGAAAATAGAATGCCTCAAGATTGTTAAAACAATCTTCTCAGCTGCTTTCCATACACAGTGACCCTGATAACTAAAGGATATCTAAAATCTTGGCGAAAATGAAAAATAAAAATAATTGATACCACCAGGAAAATTTAAAGCATTCCAATGCCCATCTGTTCCCCCACTAATACCGTATGAATCCAAACTTGATTGCTGGCTCTGTTGTCAAGCACTTTAATTTTGATCTATTTTATACAACATTAGCACTTTTATCTAGTTCATAATTAGAGAAGGATAGGATATGAATTTAGTTTTTGTTTGTGATTCTGTTTCTAAGCTAGAGTCTAATTAAAGAGATATTTTTTCATTTGATTTTAATGTCTCTGTTTTATAGTGTTGAATTAAAGAAACCATATACTTCTTGTCATACAAACTGATTAAAACTGAGTATGATAAAATTCTATAATATACTATTTAATCTTCATGTCAACATGACTGAATTAAGGATCATCTGGGAGGTCGGTGAGGCACACTAGTTTATGTGTGAGAGGATGTTTCCATAGTGGCTGAGGATAGACACTTGTACTGAGGATGTTTCCAGAGTGACTGAGGATAGACACTTGTACTGAGGATGCTTCCAGAGTGGCTGAGGATAGACACTTGTACTGAGGATGCTGCCATAGTGGCTGAGGATAGACACTTGTACTGAGGATGCTGCCATAGTGGATGAGGATAGACACTTGTACTGAGGATGTTTCCATAGTGGCTGAGGATAGACACTTGTACTGAGGATGTTGCCATAGTGGCTGAGGATAGACACTTGTACTGAGGATGTTTCCATAGTGGCTGAGAATAGACACTTGTACTGAGGATGTTTCCAGAGTGGCTGAGGATAGTCACTTGTACTGAGGATGTTTCCAGAGTGGCTGAGGATAGACACTTGTACTGAGGATGTTTCCAGAGTGGCTGAGGATAGACACTTGTACTGAGGATGTTTCCAGAGTGGCTGAGGATAGACACTTGTACTGAGGATGTTTCCAGAGTGGCTGAGGATAGACACTTGTACTGAGGATGTTGCCATAGTGGCTGAGGATAGACACTTTTACTGAGGATGTTTCCATAGTGGCTGAGGATAGACACTTGTACTGAGGTGATCACACTAACCTGGGCTGCTCACACCATGCAGAATCTCTACACAAAGGTAAGTGTGGTGACTCACATGAAAGGACATTTGCTGTCCCATTATCCTGTGGTCCAATCCATAATCGAAGTTCCTCCTATTCATTTTCCATATTAGATGTTTTCTTCCTTTCTTTTCTAATTTTTCCATAAATTGAAGCTTACATGGGAGGAACAACTGGTCAACTCTACAAGACTACTGCCACAGTCTGAATGGAAATTGTCTTTGCCATATAACTTTCAAATTCAGCATAAGTTTCCTAGTTTCCATCTTATTTTAATTTCATGAATTTAACATACAATAATAGGATTTTGAGAAATTGCCCCATTAAAATATATTTTATCAATATATTCCATTTTATTAATTAAATATGTTGTTATTTGGCAACTACTGGTTTATTACTCTTATCTTGTGAAATTCTTAATAAAAATTCTAGGATCTTAGGGACATATTTGTGAGAAAATAAATTAAGAGATATGCTGATTCTTGTAGGTAATTCCTTGATGACTCATTTTTCCTTTCATAAAGTTTGACTCACTGGCCTCCTGAAGTATGGCTTTTGTAGACAACTCTCCTGGATTTTAGGTAGATTGAGCTTGCCATCTTATATGGGATCTACTAGGCTAATTCAAGACATTCTTTTTTATTCTGCTTAATTTTTATTGAGCTTTTGTATATTTCATACAACATTTCTAAATCAAATTTAGACCTGTTCCCCCATCCATACCCCTCTCACCAGAGTTCATGCATTCTGCCATACATGTTAAGTCCAATCTTACATCTTTTTCTCAGTCTTTTTAAAATTTTTTTGATACAGAAGTTTGCAGTTTTGGTCAGATCTTTGAACAAGTCTTTTTTTGTTGTTGCCTTTCATTTTGTATTACTCCAATATATATATATGTTGGTAGCCTGCATGAGTGTGCTGTGTCGCTCGCGACCACACCTTAAAAATGGCGCCGACTTCCTGAGTCACTACAAGCCGTTTCCCGCTGTTGCCTTTGCATTGGAGAAACTGCGCATGACTACTAGTCCCTAAGCTCCCGCCTTTAACATGCAAATGAGGCATCGGGACAGTGCACCTATCCAGAGCATACACGAACCCTCTGGACTGCTATATAAGCAGTGCTTCTGCCCCATTTCGGGGTCCTTCTCATAAAAGAGCTGTGCACAATAAATACTGCTGCAGAAGAATCTTGTTGTCCACGTGAAGTTCTTGCCGGCAAGACTGCTGCGCATGACAAGTGGCGCCGAAGACCCGGGCCCGGGAACTTGCCATCGCTGGCGCTGAGAGGACCCTTCGCTTTCGAAGAGGATTCAGAACTGTGCTCAGGAAGTACTTTTTAAGGTTAGTTCTGAGAGATATGCTTTTCTCTGATGATCTAGAGGGATTCCAAGCTTGCCTAATCATTTTATTGGCTGTTGTAATTGTCCTTGTAACATTGTTTCTTGAACACAAAGCTGGCACCATTCCTATATGGAAGCTTGTTAGATCCTGTCTACAGGATCAAAACTGTCAAGAAGAAGTTAGGGAAGGTCAGCAGGCCCTTGAGGGCCTCCAGGAAAGCATGTCAGAAACAGAACGGAGTGAGGATTTAGGTGCCCAAAAGAGAAACTTACGGGCAGAAAAGACCCGTGAAAAAGACAGAGCTCATAGCGCTAGGAAGGAGACTTTATACCCTTTTAAAGACTTGCAAGCTTTAACTTTAGATGATTCAGATTCTAATGAGGAACTATCACTATCTGAGGAGGAGGAACCAGCCCGGTACAAAAATGAACACTTTCACCTCCGCCTGGGAAGGAACAGGTTAAAATGAAAGTAAACGAGGTCCCATAGCTCTCTTCCGCTCCCCTGCCTTCGGCCTCCGCCTTATGCATCTGGAAATACTCCACCTCCTTTTGTTCCCCTGAGGCGCGACATGCCATGAGGCAATGTTCCCAATTATAGAGAATGCCGAGGGTGAGCAGTTCACATCAGCCAGTAGACTATAAACAGGTCAAGGAATTGGCCGAATCAGTGTGTGCCTATGGAGTGAATGCTAATTATCACTATTTCTCAAGTAGAACGCCCTTGCCAGTATTGCAATGACACCCACAGCTGGCAATGATGTTGCTAAGGCTTCCCTCCTCCCATGGTGATATCTAGAATGGAAAGGCGACTTCTGCCATATGCCTGTCAGGCACAAGCCCGCTCTAATGCTCAGCTGGAGGCGAGGCAGCCCGAATGGACATTTGATATGCTTACTGGTCAGGAGAACATGCTGCTGATCAGACGGCTTCCGCTTGTGGTCTATAGCCGCAAATACAACTGCAGCGTTGCTGCCTGGAAAACATTAACAAAAGGGGAAGTCTTGGGCCATTTAACAAAACATAATTCAAGGCCCGAGTGAACCCTTTTCTGACTTCTTGCTAGACTATTGGAAGCTTGGGGAGGATTTTTGGGGAACCCGGAACAGGCAATGCCCCTTATAGAGCAACCCATTTTGAACAATGCACTAAGGAATGCAGGGCAGGTCAGCGTCGGTGGCTAGCGCCTTTAATCCTAGCACTTGAGGAGGCAGAGGGCAGGAGATCTTTTGAGCCACGCCAGCCCTGGTTACAGAGTGAGTTCCGGACAGCTGGGTGCTACAAGGAGACCTGTTCTCGAAAAGACAAACAACAACAACAACAAACAAACAACAACAACAAAAAGGGGCTGTGGGGATAGCTCAGCCATTAACGGCTAAGGCTAAGGAACCGCAAAAAGAAGCTCAATCCCCAGCACCACAACTGATGCAGACATTTTTTTCTATAGGCCGCTAGTGCCGCTGCTGCGCTGTTGCCTAACTCCAAAATGTACAAAAACAGCCCAATCACTCAACCATTTATCCTCCTCTGTAGCACACGCCCTGGATTTACAAACCCAGGCTAATGCCCAGCTAAAGGGCGGACTTATGGTAGTAAACCAAAGGATAGACCTAGTCCAAGAACAAATAGATGTATTGTGGCCGCTGGCCCAATTGGTTGCGAGTGGAAATACCCTGGCCTGTGTTTAACCAGCATCCAATATCATATTTTCACAAAAGCAGCAAATTTGTATAAACAATTGTCCAGTTATCTTTTAAGAAATTGGACTGGAGAATTTGACAATTTGATGAATCAACTACGCATGGCGATTGTCACCGTAAATTCGACCATAGTGGATGTCTCCCTTGCTGACGGACTGTCTTCCTGGATCGCACCTCACATTTTAAAGAATAGGCGGGGGTAGCAGGGTTTGGCCTTTTGCTTTGTGGAGGGATTGTAGTTATGCTCTGGATTATGTGCAGGTTCCGCACCCAACATCAGCAGGATAAAGTAGTCATTGCACAGGCTCTTGCAGCATTAGAGGTAAGCTCATCCCCTAACATATGGCTTAGTATGCTGGAGAACTAGTCAATGACGGGTAAAGCTTACTGCAAGTATTACCAACCTAAGACAAGGAGCAAACCGGCACCTGTACTAGCAGAGGCACGTGGGATGCTACGAAACTCTGTTGGTTGGGCTCACGGGACGCTGCGAGAAATCACCAATTAGTAAGCTGTTTGCTGTCCCCATGCCGGGTAAGGAATACCTTCAGTGGCAACCTCAGACCGGAAATTCTCCCGCCATCTAATTAGATACGGGGAAACTGTTTGTAGCTGCCAACTTAGTGTGCTGTGTCGCTCGACAAACCTTTAAACACATGGCGCTGACTTCCTGGGTCACTACAAGCCGTTTCCCGCAGTTGCCTTTGCATTAGACAAACTACGCATGACTACTAGTCCCTAAGCTCCCGCTTTTAAAATGCAAATGAGGCATCGGGCCAGTGCACCTATCCAGAACACACACGAACCCTCTAGACTGCATAAGCAGTGCTTCTGCCCCATTTCAGGGTCCTTCTCAAAAAGAAGCTGTGCACAATTAAATACTGCTGCAGAAGAATCCTGTTGTCCACGTGAAGGTCTTGCCGGCGAGACTTGCTGCCGTGACATATATATTAAATTATATATATATATATATATATATAATTTTTATTACAAAATTACGAACTCTGAAAATAAACTCTAGGTTAATTCCAAAACAAGTTTAGAGTGGAACTCTTCACCAGTGACCCATCTGACAAAGGTTCAACATCCAGAAGTCACTTTTTTATGTTCAGTGGTTCAGATTTTTTCTTTTAATTTTATATTATTCTAAAATATGAATCTATAACTTCTGCCCATGTACATTAATTATCATGCATGAAAGTAAATGTTAAGTTAATTCTAGGACTCATTAAGATGTTCATATTATAACATTGCATTTGCTTTCAGATAGAAAGAAATATAACAATAATATGGCTCAGCTTTTCTTTCAGTTGGGGCATTTGGTACTAGCATCCACAAATGAGGGAAACCATTTTCTGTTTGGTTTTTGGAGGACTTTGTTACTTCACTTAGCATAATGGTTTCAAGTTCCATCCATTTACCTGCAAGTCTCATAATGTCATCTTTACTGCTGCATAGAACTTCATTGTGTAGATGTAGCACATTTTTGTTATCCTGTCATCAGTTGAGGGGCATTTGGGTTGGTTCCAACTCTTCGCTATTGTGAAAAGAGCTGCAATAAACATAGATGTGTATGTATCTTTGCAGTAGGATGAGTCTTGTAGGTATAGACCCAGAATTGGTGTATACCCAGGTGGTAGGCTCATTTTGAGTCTTTTAAGTGTTCTCCACACTGTTTTCCACAGTAGTTGTTCAAGTCTACATTCCCACAACCTCTCAGCATTTTGTGTTTTTTGTTTTCTTGACCTTACTAATTTCTATATGTGAGAAATCAAAATCTGGGAATTATTTCACTACGAGGAAGCCATCAACCAATCTAGTGTACTGCTACATCTCCTAACATTAAATGTGTCCCTCGTCATTCACCCAATTACTTTGTTAGGGAAAACAATCAATGCAGACCTTTTTACTGTAAATCTCTTGTTTTCACTACTACCAACTGAATGTATAACTTCCCCAGCAAAGATGAACATTTTGAGGATCAGCATACATGGTGTACAATGAACTTACTTCCTCTATCCTTTCCTAATTATATTTCCTCTAGACAGTGTATATATGAAAATCCCCACTCATCTGGAATTCACTTCTCCTACCTTGCCATTCTGTACTCTCAAATAAATCATATTTTTTGATTACATGCTATGATTTAATTTCATTAAAATGAATAACCTGTTAACGGAGGTCATTATTTAGTTCCCAAAACCTGTCAGCATGCTTACATAAACTCATGCTTTCTCATTTATAATTTTAATTTTAGTCTTGGAAGGTGAGAGTGAAAAAAATATTTTACTGTTCCTCATGTATTAGCTTATAAGTGAAATTTCCTAAATTGTTATCAGTTAATTCAATTACTGTGGTTTCAAGGTTTCTAATGCAATTATAGACTAGTAGCTACAGTGTGTGAAAGGAAGGAAAGAGCTTTGGAGGACAGGGATAAGTTCAAATAGCTGTAAATAATAATCTGAATGAAAATTATGTGACCTACTGAGTGAGCTAATTTAGTAACCAAACCAGAACTAAGAAAGAAAAATTACTGAAAATTTGCCTATAGATATACTCAAGATTTATTCATATATGAAGAAAAATGGGTATTTTTACAAAAGTCTTCATTAGTAACATTAAAAATGAGATAGATGATTGAAATAAAATTTATCTTCAAAGCATGCCAGGATATTTAGTTTAACATCATGGAAATGTATTTGCACTTTTAAACTGTGATTCAGTTGTGTTTGTAATAATAGGATATCCCCCAAATCCTTATATAAGATAGAACTACATAATTGAACAGTCTTCTCAGTTAAAGTTTGATTATTATAACTTGGACTATAATATTTATAAAATGAAACAAATTCTGAAATAGAAGCCATAAAATTGTCATATGCTACCTGTTTCTATTACAAAGAAAACACATCGAGTTTAATAAACTTATATAGTAGTTACACATATTAAATTAAAACAATTATTTTTTTTCTACGTAAGTTCAATATACTGACAGAACATCAAGTTAAACTAGTCATCCATAGTGGGCATGGTTGTGCATGACTTTAATCCTAACACTCAGGAGGCAGAGGCAGAGGCAGGTGGATCTCTGTGAGTTCAAGTCCAGCCTGTTCTACAGAGCAAGTTCCAGGACAACTGAGGTTACAAGGAGACCCTGTCTCAAAAAGACCAAAAAAAAAAAAAAAATTAAAAAAAAAAAAAAAAAAAAAAAAAAATAAAAAAAAAGAAAAGTCATCCTTTATTCATTATTTCTTTTCTAACCTAAACTAGGGAGTGTTTGCTAATTACCTAAGACTGAAATCTTCTCTCTCAATACAATGGACTTTAGAATTATTAACTCAAGCCCCAATATCGATACATGTGTTATTCATATTATATTTTATTACCTGACAGACAGATAATATTTTACTTGCAAATGAAACATAAATAAAAACATTCACAGTTTTGATTTTTCAGGTTAAGAAGAGTGTTCTTTGTTTACCACTGAGTAGTTCCATTGTGAGGATGACCATTATTTTTGTCATCCACTCATCAATTGAAGGTCATTTGGGTTAGTTCCATTCTTTGCTAGTTGTGAGAGAGCTGCAATAAACATGGCATCGGTGCATGTATCTTTGTGGTAGGATGAGTCTTCATGGAGATATACCAGGAGTGGTATGGTGGTCAGGTATGCACAGTCTAAGCTAATGATGGAAGAAAAGTTATAACCCTAAATTCTCCACGTAAAAATACTTTTTTAGAAAATCACAACTGAATTATTCTTCACATCAAAATCAGTAAAACAGATCAATAATAATACAAATTTAGTTGAGACATCAAGAAAGTGAATAAAATAAAATTCAGTACAGCCCATTCAGCTTAAGCAATTTAACATTTATTGCAGCAAAGTGAAGTTAATAATTACCATTTTAACTCTGAGGTTCCATTCTTTATGCCTTGTGATACATAGGTGCTGGACAGTGTAAAAAGTGAGCTTTAAGCTTTAACAATAGAGAATTTATTTTTCTTCACTTTGTTCCGTGTTCGTCACCATGTAAGTTATTTTGTGGCACGCATGTAGCTTGATTCAAAATCATTTCTTGCTTTCTCTTTTCTTTCATTTTTAAATAAATTTTATTGTTTTTATATAATATTAATAATATAAGTACTGTATATATATATATATATATATATATTTGTGCAAGATTGTTACAAATCGAATCTAGACACGTGTCCCCCTCCCAATCCCCCCACTCCACCAGATTCACCATTTCAGTCAGTTCTTTGATGCAGTCTTTTGGTGTTGTTGTTCTTTCCAATATTTCCCAACAAGAAATATTTACAACTAGGTTATTGGTGTTAGCATCCAAAGATGAGGGATACCATTTGTCATTTGTTTTTCTGGGACTGTGTTACTTCACTTCACATAATATCTTCTAGTTCCATCCATTTACCTGCTAAGTTCATGACGTTGTCTTTTTTTTACTGCTGCATAGAACTCCATTGTGTAGAGGTACCACATTTTCTCTATCCACTTGTCAGTTGAAGGGCATTTGGGTTGGTTCCAGCTTTTTGCTATTGTGAACATAGCTGCTATAAACATAGCTGTGCATGTATCTCGGTGGTAAGATGAGTCTTGTGGGTATATACCCCCAGGAGTAGTATGACTGGGTCAGGTGGTAAGGTCATTTTGAGTCTTCCAATGGTTCTCCACACTGCTTTCCATAGTGGCTGTACAAGTTTACATTCCCACCAGCAATGGATGACTGTTTCCCTTTCCCCACAACATCTCCAGCACTTGGTATCATTTGTTTTCTTGATCCTAGCCAGTTTTATTGGAGTGAGATGATATGTTAAAGTGGTTTTAATTTGCATTTCCTTAATTATTAGCAACGTTGAACACTTTTCAACATGTTACTCAGCCATCTCTAATTCCTCACTTGTGAAGTCTCTGTTCAGCTCTTTGCTCCATCTATTGAGTGGGTCATTTGTTTTCTTTCTTCTTTGTTTTTTGAGCAGTTTATATATTCTGGAAATCAATGCTTTGTCAGATGTTTCTGTGGTGAAAGCTTCCTCCCACTCTGTGGGATTTCTCTTCACTTCCTTGATTGTTTATTTTGATGTACAGAAGATTTTGAATTTAATGAGGTCCCATTTGTCAATTGCCGACCTTAATTCTTGCATAGCTGCTGTCTGATTTAGGAAGTCTTTTCCTACGCCTGTGTCTTGTAGACTGCTGCCAACTTTGTCTTCTATCACCTTCAGAGTTTAGGGTTTCACATTGAGGTCTTTAATCCATCTGGAGTTGGCTTTTGTACAGGGTGAGGGGTGGGGGTTTAATTTCATTCTTCTACAAGTGGTGATCCAGTTTTGCCAACACCACTTGCTGAAGATGCTGTCTTTCCTCCATTGAGTCTTCTTGGCCTCCTTGTCAAATATGAGGTGGCTGAAATTGTATGTGCTCAAGTTTGGATCTTCAGTTTTGTTCCATTGGTCAACAGGTCTGTTTTTGTGCCAGTACCAAGCTGTTTTTATGACTATAGCCCTGTAGTATAGTTTGAAATCTGTATCATATCTTGTTTTTATTCTGGTCATTGTTTTCCTCAGTTTCTGTTTTTAACACTTTCTGCTAAGGTGATTTTCTATGGGCTATTAATCTTTAAGTAGGATCACTAGAATACACTGTTTTACTGGATTTAGTTTCACTTTGCCTTACAATCCTCTTTTTAGTTTAAACCTGACCATGAAATCAAAATTCCTTTCTTTACTTGGGCAATCTGTGCATTATTTCTCACAAAGTATGCATTTCTAGAAAAGACAAAAGTGTCAGTTCCACTCCTAACTGCTAGAAAGCCAAAAGTCAAGCAGGCCAGAAAAATAAGAATTAATATGATAAAAGAATTATTAAAAACCAAGGTCAGCTGGAGAGCAGACTTCAACCAGACAAGTCAGGTCTCTGGAACTTTGTTAAGCAGTGAACCATTCATGAATGGCTCCACCAGGGAAGGGAGGGACAGAGTGAGGGACGGACAGAGGGACAGGATTATTGGCAGGTACACCAGGCTTGGCTGTCAGTGGAACTCAGGCCACACACTCATTCACGAAACACTCAACTGACTGAGCCATCTCTCCAACCCTTAGGGTCTTAATCTTGGGCTCCCCTAAAGGCACCTGTACTGATGGTTTGCCCTCAGCAGATGGCACTACAGGGGACAGGTGGACTCTTAAAAGGAGGGGTGCCCTTGAAGCGGATATTAAGCTTTCGATCTTCTCTACTCCCTGCTTCCTGACCACTGTGAAATTAACAGCTTTCTTCTACGTCATGCTTCCACCATGACGAAGGCCTCACTACATGAAAGCAATAAGGCCAGACCTCCGCAGACTGAAACTTCTCAAGATAGGAATGAAAACTAACTTCTGCTCCTTTCAGATCTTTTCCTCTGGTATTTTGTCACAGAAATGGAAGCTGTGTAACTCAACGACAAGAGGACACAAGAGAAGGGATAGTCCAAGCTCAGTGCATAAACTCCCTGGACCCAAACAAAAGTCTTGGTGATGAAACTACATCGTGGATCCTATTTGTCCTCCTGTTCCCAAAGCAAACCCATTGTCAAGGCAGCCTCAAGGGTCAGAGCATCTGACTGCCTTGGGGGTAAGTGTTCTAACTGAACCCTGGAGAAAGAAAATCTCCTAGGGGGCTCTTAGTTTCATTCATAAAATAATTTAAGAATGGACCCACATGGAAGGAAGTTTTAGGACAATTTTATCAAGATTTATGGAAAAAGTCTCCAGGCTGGTCCTCTGGTAATCATTTTGAAACAGGGCCTTGTTACAAAACCCAGGCTAGGCTTAAACTCTTGATTCTTCTCCCTCAACCTCCCCAGTGAGAGCACAGAAAATCACCACTGCTCACCCTAGAGGCAGCTTTTTACTCAGCAGGATTCAAATTTGTGTATTATAGTCATGACCTTGTCTTACTTCCAGCAGGAGAGAGGAACTATGTGCTCATTTGAACAAATATAAAGCCTTTATTAACTTTAGCAGGAGATTGGAATAAAGGGTAAATTAGTAAGGAGTAAGGCTGCACTACTCAGAATCCCAGTAGACACTCCCCAATCACCATGATCCTGAAAACTGAAATCCTCCCATGTGAAAACCCTTGAGACCTAAAACCAATAAAATCACAGTAGCCAAAAGATTCAAATCCTGAACATTGAAGTCCTAAAAGGCCAAGTCCCTAGACCTGTGATAGAACAAGAGTCAATAAGTAAGACACATTTCAGTAGGAAACAGCCAGAATTGACCAGAGTCCAAAACAACAGCTCCAGAGAAAGTAGACTGTTTTGCTTCTTGTCCATCTGTGCCCCTTTTCTAATCCCAGGGAACAATCCGTGGAAGAGGGGGTGTGATAGAATGTAAAGGCTGCGATTGGGGTGAATGGTGAAACTACAGCAATATAGACTGGACACTTATTTGATCAACTTGATTGTACATACAAGCCCCTCCACCAGGTGGGTGGGGGGACGCTTGGGCTGTGTGGGTTTGGGCACAACTGCTTGCAAAGTGGTTTTACATGAAGGATGCTTATACTCATAAATTATTACTTATTGTTAAAAAAATGGAAAAAAAAAGTAAAAAAAAAAAAAAAAAGAGAATGTCCCCCATAGGCTTTAAGTATTCAGACATTTTGACCTCAGTTGGTGGCACTGTTTGGGGAGATCTTAGAAGGTGTGGCCATGCTGGAGGAAGTACGTCACTGGGGGTGGGCTTAGAGAGTTTAGCAAGCCTTGCTAGTCTCCATTCTCTCTCTTTTGACTTCCTGTGCTCTTTGCAGGATGTGAACTTCAGCCTTCTGCTCCATCCCAGGCCACCATGGCTCCTGCCACAATGGACTCTTAATTCCCTGGAACCATCAATCGTAAGCTCAAATAAATTCTTTCTTTTATAAGTAAAAAAAAAAAATGATAGACTGGGTTAAAGTGTAAAAACTGGGTCAACCACCCAGTAATGTGCAGATGGAAGTGTATGTGTTATCTTCAGCAGAAAAGGCTTCCTGATCTTGGAATCAATATCAGTGATTCTGCTCACTGATAAAAACCTAGCCAACATTATCTTTAATTACTATTAAAAGACCATTTCCTCCACACCTAGGTTCCAATTAATTTGGAATAGATAAATTTTGTGGAAAATTAAGATAATACTTAAATGTTCCCAGAACTGATTAAACAGATACTTTTTCAACAATAGCACCAAAAAGTGCCATGACCTTTTTGAACAAATCTATCTTGAGAAGTGCAGGATGAACAAAGTCAAAGTTTCCTTCCTTGCACCATGATGTAGAATAATACCTTGAAAAATTCTTTCATCCCCTTAACAGTTTGAAAAGTCATTTTCATGAATTGAAAACCTAGCTCAGTTTTCAACGCACATATTAAAACTTAAACTGTTTCTCACTTGATATCAAGTAGGTAATCGCTGCCTTTGTGACAATGTGTTGTTATTCTCCTGCTTTTATTTTTAATATGGGCTTTTGATTCTAAGTATACTGAGATACAGACAGTATTTCCCTTATGTTTTCTATGTATAGCAGAATATTTATTGGATAGGGTGCCTCAGTATGAATAAATTAACAAAAACTGCAATAATTGACATCTCAATTAATGTACATTTTTGAAAGTTAATATTTATCTCCCTTCATGATATATTGGGGTTAACAGAGTAATCCAGAAATAAATAATTGACTTTGTATAAACTCATTCAGTAAAGATAACAGTTCTATAAATAAAAAGAAAAATTGATTTAGGAATATGCAGCCACTATGGGAGCCAGTGTGGAGATTCCTCAAAAAGCTAAGAATTGATAGACCACGTGATTCACCCATAAATCTCAGGGATATTCCCCAAAGACTCTACAACCTACTTCAGAAAGACCTGATCATCCATGTTCATTGATGTCCTTTTCAGAATAGCCAGGAATTGGAAACATCATAGATGTCAATCAGCTGAAGAAAGCATAATGAAGATTTAGTAAATACACAATGGAATATTACTTAGCTCTTAAAATTAAATTATGGAATTCAGTTAAATTGTTGGAATTAGAAAAATGTCAGTCCGAGTGAAGTGATCCAGACCCGAGAAGACAAAAGTCAATGTTGTTTCTCCTATCTTGATGTTAGCTTTGAAATCTTAAGTAAGCGTGTTTCAAATGGAAAATCTAGAAACATCAGAAACTGATAGGCAAACATGGGTTGGTTGGTAGGCTTCCTGGGAGGAGTGGGAGAATGTAGTAATGTAAAGATAGAAAGCATAATAGTGGAGTAGGAAGGAATATATGGAGTAATGGGGAAGGAAATGGGAAGGTAAGGCAAGGAGAGAGAAGGGGGAGGGACTAGTAACACTAAAGGCCTTTAGAAAAGCCATCGAAACCTACCATTAGGCAACTCTTTCAACCATATACATTATAAAAAAGATTAAAATGATTTTTTAAATTTTTTAGATAATCATTATTTTTGTTGAGTTATATTCTAATTTTTGAATTACCACATCCATGCATTAGTATTATTTGAAGGACTAATGAGCCATATCTTGTTTGGCAACTGTATAAATAGCATTTCTTTTTTTTTTTAATTTTTTTTTTATTAATTTTATTTATTTCTGTATGTGTATGAATGTACTGTCTGCATGCAAGTCTGTGCACCCGTGTCGTGCAACGCCGCGGAGTTCAGAAGAGGGTCTCGGATTCCCCTGGAACTGGAGTTCTCCTGGAATTGGAGCTTCAGACGGTTCTCAGCCGCCATGTGGGTGCTGGGGATCGAACCCGGGTCCTCTGTAAGAGCGGTCGGTGCTCTTAACCGCTAGGCCATCCCTCCAGCCCATAAATAGCATTTCTATAAACATCAAGACACTGGTGATTGTGAGAACATAGGTTTGTAATGTTTTATACTAAATATACTGTCATTGTTAATCCCCATAATTATATCATTTTTTTTCAAAACCAATTTTTCTTATTGATGTTTTGTGAATTTCATACAACATTTTTTAATCAAATTTAGACACATTCCCCCTTCCTTGCCTCACACCACATCAGACCTCATGTGTTCTGCCATGCATGTATTGCATCTTTTTCTCAGTCTTTTTAAATTTTTCGATACAGAAGTTTACTGTTTTCGGCAGAAGTTACTGCTTCTGTCAGTTCTTTGACCCAGTCATTTTTGTGTTCTTTCCAATTTGTAGTGTTCCAAAATATGCACATATACATGCCACACATATAACAAGATTGTGACGTCTGAAAATAAATTATAGGTTAATTCGAAAATGTGTTTAGGGATTCAAATTTTGACAGTAGAGTTGTATGCAGGTAAAGAAAAATATTACTTTACATTCCTACATTACATAGCAAGTTGATAAGTAACATCAGGTACTGTATTTAGTTAAAATTAAAGAAAAAAATATTCAAGTTGTCCTAGAGATTTGGTGCTAGGATCCACAAATGAGGGATACCATACTTTATTTTTCTTTTTCTGGGATTGTGTTACTTCACTTAGTATAAGTTCATGATATCATCTTTCTTTGCTGCTGCATAGAATTCCATTATGTAGATGTACCACATTTTCTTTATCCATTCATCAGTTGAGGGACACTTGGGTTGATTCTAGCTCTTTGTTATTGTGAAGAGAGAGCTGCAATACACATAGATGTGCATGTATATCTGCAATAGGATGAGTCTTGTGGGTGTATACCCAGGAGTGGTATGACTGGGTCAGGTGATAGGCTCATTTTGAGTGTTTTGATAGTTCTCTACATTGCCTTCCATAGGGGTTGTATGAGTTAGCATTCCCACCAGCAGTGGATGAGTGGCCCCCTTTCCCCACAACCTCTCCAGCATTTGGTATCCTTTTTTTTCTTGATCTTAGCCAGTATTACTGGAGTAAGATGAAATCTTAAATTTTAATTTGTATTTCCTTAATTAATTAGGAATGTTGAACAATTTTAAGATGTTTCTCATCCGTCTTCACTTCTTCATTTGTGAAGTCTGTTTAGCTCTTTACTCCATCTTTTGATTGGGTCATTTATTTTCTTGCTCCTTTTTTTTGAGTAGTTTATATACTCTGGATGTTAATGCTCTATCATATGTGTCACTGGTGAATGTTTCCTCCCACTCTGTGGGTTTTCTCTTGACTTCTTTAATCGTTTCTTCAGCTGTATAGAAGCTCTTGAGTTTAATAAGTTTCTACTTGTCAATTGTTGGCCTTATTTCCTATGCAGCTGGTGTCTGATTTAGAAAATCTTTTCCTGTGCCTATGTGTTTCAAGTTACTACCCATGTTTTCTTCCATCACTTTCAGAGTTTCAGGTTTCACACTGAGGTCTTTGATCCATTTGGAACTGATTTTGTATAAGGTGAGAGTTAGGGGTTTAATTTTATTCTTCTACAAGTGGCAATCCAGTTTTGCCAACAGCATTTGCTGAAGATGCTGTCTTTTCTCTATTGGGTCTTCTTGGCCACATTGTCAAATGTGAGGTGACTGAAATTGCATGTGCTCAAGTCTGGATCTTGAATTTTGTTGCACTGATCTACAGGTCTGTTTTTGTGCCAACACCAGGCTATTTTTATGACTATAGCCCTGTAATATAGTTTGAAGTGTGGTATTGTAGTTCCCCCTGCATTGCTCTTTTTACCCAGGGTTGCTTTGGTTATCCAGGGTCTTTTGTTTTTCCATATGAACTTTAGAATGTTTTTTTCTATGTCCGTGAAGAAGCTCATAGGAATTTAATTGGGATTGCATGGAATCTGTATATTACTTGGGGCAGGATGACCATTTTTACTATATTAATTCTTACAATCAATGAGCATGGGAGATCTTTGCATCTTCTGGTGTCTTCTTGGTCAGGTTTGTATAAATATATATATATATAGCTGTTCTGAATGGGAAGGTCTTCTTGTATTCCTTCTCCAATTGCTTGCTGTTGGCATAAAGAAAGGCTATTGATTCTTCTAGGTTAATTTTGTATCCTGCCACTTTACTGAAACTATTAATTATTTCTATGAGTTTTCTGGTGGAGTTTCTGGTGTCTCTTAGGTAAACTACCATGTCATCTGCAAAATGGGAAAATTTGACCTCCTTTTTTCCAATTAGTACTCTTTCAATTTCCTTTTCTTGTCTTATTGCTCTATCGAGCATTTCAAGCACTATATTGAAATGGAGTGTGTATCAGGGGCAGCCTTGGCAGGTTCCTGACTTTAAGGAGAATTCTTCTAATTTTCCCCATTTAGAGTAATGTTGGCTATGGGTTTGTTGTGTATGGCTTTAATTATGTTGAGGAATGATCCCTCCAGTCCAACTCCCTCTACAACTTTAAACATAAAGGCAGTTGAATTTCGTTGAAGGCCTTTTATACAATTGAAATGACCATGTGTTTTTTTGTCCATTTATGTGCTTTATGACATTTATTGATTTACATACATTGAACCATCCCTACATTACTGGTATAAATCCAACTTGCTCATGATGGATGATCTTTTTGATGTGTGTCTGTTTATGGTTTGCAAATATTTTGTTGAGAATTTTTGCAACTATATTCATTAATTAAATGGGTCTATAGTTTTCTTTTTTGGGTTGTATCTTTGCATAGCTTTGGTGTTAGAGTGATGCTGGCTTTGCAGAAGGAATTTGGGGATTTCCCTCTGTTTCTATCCTCCTAAATAATTTGAATAGTAATGGCTGTAGGTGCTCCTTAAATGCCTTATAAAATTCTGCTGTAAATTCATCTGTGCCTGGCTTTTTTAGCTGGGAAGTTTTTTATTACAGTTTCAATTTTCTCATATATTATGTGTCTGTTTAAGCTGTCTATCTCTTCTTGGTTAAGCTTTGGTGATTTCCATGATTTCAGATATTCATCCATTTCTCTTAGATTTTCACATTTGGTAGAGTATAGGTTTTTAAAGTATTCCTGTATGATTGTCTGGATCTTTTTGTTATCTGTTGTGATGCTTTCCTTTTCTTCTTTAATTTTATTCATTTGGAATTGCTCTTTCTTTCTTTTAGTCAGCTGAGCTAGAAGTCTATCTATGCTGTTTCTCTTTTCAAAGAACCAGCTCTTGGACACATTAATTCTTTGTATGGTTTTCTTTATTTCTATTTCATTGAGTTCCACTCTGATTTTTGTTATTTCTGCCTGTTTGTTTGGTTTAGGATTAATTTGTTGTTATCTCTCAAGTGTTTTTAGTTGTAGTTTTAGGTCATTTATTTGTGCTCTTTTTGTTTTCTTAAAGTATGCACTTAGGGCTATAAATTTCCCTCTTAGGACTGCTTTTAAAATGTCCCATAGATTTTGTTGTGTTGTATCATCCTTTTTGGTTGGTGTCAAGACTACTTTTCTTTCTTTCTTTTTTTAAATTTTATTTATTTTTGTATGTGTATGAATGTACTGTTTGCATGTAGGTCTGTGCACCCGTGTCGTGCAATGCCGCGGAGGTCAGAAGAGGGTCTCAGATTCCCCTGGAACTGGAGTTCTCCTGGAATTGGAGTTACAGATTGTTCTTAGCCACCATGTGGGTGCTGGGGATCGAACCCGGGTCCTCTGCAAGAGCAGTCGGTGCTCTTAACCGCTAGGCTATCTCTCCAGCCCCCCAAAAGAAGTTATAAAACTAAGATTATTTACCTGAGTTTCCTTGTATTTGAAACATGCAGGCAGAGGGAGATAAGATATTTCTTGTCTTTCAGTTTTTCAAATTCCAAATGTTATCAGTAATGATTTGGGGACATAAGATACAGCCTGAATGGAATGAGTTTGCATATCCTTTCACTTTTATAATTCTTTTTTTTTTTAATTTTATTTATTTCTGTACGTGTAGCAATGTACTGTCTGCATGCAGGTTTGTGCACCCGTGTCGTGCAATGCCACGGAGGTCAGAAGAGGGTATCGGATTCCCCTGGAACTGGAGTTCTCCTGGAATTGGAGTTTCAGACGGTTCTCTGCCCCCACGTGGGTGCTGGGGATCAAACCCGGGTCCTCTGTAAGAGCGGTCGGCGCTCTTAACCACTAGGCCATCTCTCCAGCCCTGGATTCAATTTCTTTTTTTTTTTAATTTTATTTATTTATGTGTATCAATGTATTGTCTGCATGCAGGTTTCTGTACCCGTGTCATGCAATGCCACGGAGGTCAGAAGATGGTATCGGATTCCCCTGGAACTGGAGTTCTCCTGGAATTGGAGTTTCAGACGGTTCTCTGCCCCCATGTGGATGCTGGGGATCGAACCCGGGTCCTCTGTAAGAGCGGTCGGCGCTCTTAACTGCTAGGCCATCTCTCCATCCCTCAGTTTCTTAATCCATTTTCCCAATCTGTGTCTCTTGATCGGGGAGTTCGGACCATTAATATTTCAGGTTATTATTGAGACATATATTGTTTCCCTTCAATTTACTTTCTGTTCGCACTTGGTCTAGAGATGTATTTACACAGTTACATCTCCATTCATTACTTTCTTTTACCACTTGGGAACAGTTGCTCCTTTCTTCTGTCCTTTGAATTGCCTCGAGTTGGTTTTCTGAATATGTATTCTTTCATCTTGTTTATGTCATTAGTGATTTTTTTCTCCTTCAACTATAATTGATATTTTTGCTGGGTAAAGTAACTTGGGTTGGCATCTATAGTCATTTAGAACTGGGAATACTTTGGCCCAACCTCTTCTGGTTTTCATTGTTTTGAATTTCATTGAAAAGTCAGTTGTAATTCTGATGGGTTTCTCTTTATAAGTAACTTATTGCTTTTCTCTTGTGGTTTTCAATATTCTGTTTTGTTTTGAGCATCTAGTGTCTTTACCATAATATGCCATGGGGAATTTCTTTTCTATGCAGCTGGTAGAATTTAGTGGAGATTTATTATTTGATTTTCCCCTGTTATTGGGTTTTTTTTTTATTGTGTTTCTTGGCCTGTGGTTTTGTTTTGTTGTTTGTATTCTGTTAGAAAACTCCAGTGTTTCTTCTTTGAGTTGAAGGCTGACTTTGCTCATTTTCTTCAGGTGACTTCTTGGTATCTTATTAGCTATGAAAAGCTCACTGGTCTATGCTGCAGGATTTCACTTTTGATTTTGTACTGGGAGATCAACTAGTAATAACTCATCTTGTCTGGAACTTCTCCAGAGGTCAAGTTAACACTCAGGTCAGCTTGAACCTCGTACACATGATGAGAGTTTATGGATTCCCCTGGGCTATCTGTGCAGGTCTGCAAGGCCTGGCTGCTCCAGAAGGTGGTCTCAGTGTTCCTATTGGTTCAGGGTAGATGTCTGGGGGCTGGTGGTAAAAGGTCCTACCTGGGGTGGGGGCCAGCTGCTGGTGGACTGTCTGCTCCAAGTGGCTTACATAGGGCTTACCTGGGGTGGTGGCCAGCTGCTGCTAAACTGCCTCTGCCACACTGCTTGTGCAGGGCTTTCTAGGGGTGGAGGCCAGCTGCTGGTGGACTCAGAATTATTTTATAACAGGAGAACATTGCCCATTCTAGACACCACAGGCTTCCAAAGTAAAAGCCCAATGCCCCAGGAGTGGACGTCTCTTTGGAGGTGTTGACGCAGTGTCCCATAGACACTCAAACAATACTGATCATTGGCCCTGTTGTTGGTTACACAACAGAAATTCATGGTAGGATCCTATTGCTGAAGATGTGACATACCTATAGAAATAACAAGGAAAAGTTAAGCTGGTACTGAATTTAAAGTCTCATGTCTAACTTTCATAGTGCTGGAAGGTGCTGTTCAAACTCCCCGAAGAGACAATATATTGTGAACCTAACCTAGCTGTGAATCATCTCAGTTATAACAACTGGTCTAATAAAATTTGAGCCCTGATATAATAGTGGCATGAATATTATAGGAGTAAACAACTACTTTCAAATTGGATTTAATGCCTACTTTATAGGAGCCCATCTGGACATTGATATCAGGCCTAGGAACCTGAGGCTAGAGAACCCCCAGGCCATGGGAAAAAACCCAATACAGGAATTCAGCTAGTGACTTATTATATCCATGGATCAGCACATCTCTCAGATCTCAGTAGCACCCTAATAGAGGAGATGGTGATTAACACAAAGAACCACAATCTACCAATGTGCAGAGAATAAGAGGCTGCAGACTGCTTACATCTGAATAGAACTCTTTATATCAAATTTCTGACTCCTAAGTCCTGGGGATTTCTGTGGAAGAGGAGAAAGAAAGATTGTAAGAGCCAGAGGAGGTGGATGATCACAAGGAAACAGAGTTTTCCTAAGAGCTGGTCATTGATTCATATAACTCAGAGCAGTAATGACAGCATGTTCAAGTCTCAGATAAGCTCAAGCCTGACAAAAATCTCAGCATAGACTTGGGGAAGTGGGTAAGAACTCCAATTCTCCCTGAAGAAATATTGACAAGCAATGGCAGTGTGGAGGGGAGAGACAATCTTGTTTAAGAGTGGGGCTCTTAGTAGGTTTTCCAGTCTCTACTGGATGAACCCATATCAAAGGGTATTTGGAGACACAAACCTGACTCTGTAGACCTCTAATCTATACATTTGAAATTCGGTGGGTGGGTGGGGGGTTAGTAATAGGAGTGTAGATATGGGAGGGGATCTAAACATAATCAAAAGATATTTTGATATTTTCAAAAATTCAATAAATTGTAAACATTGAATATATCTTGTATGTAATAAATACATATGGATAAACATATTTTGAAAGCACTTCATAGAAAAATCTATCTGCTTTTTCCTTTAGTGAGTAAAATTCACTGGATAATTACTGTGACCACCTGCCCATGGCTTATTCCTGCACTTATGCTACATAATTTTCATGACTTACTTGCAACATTGACTAGGCAGTTTGCAATATGACCATGTTTATCTCCTTTTCCTGTGAGGAAAATGTGCTGACTGTTCTTCATTAGAAAAAAAAATGTGGACTCAAATTCCAAATATGTCATAAAGATATTTTCATAGGAATGGATTCCTTTTTATTATTATATGCATTTTTGGATAATAATCTTCATATAAAAGAATTTGATTATATTTAAATATTTCATTTCTATCTTACTTGGATGAGTGTTATGTCTGCATGTATGTAAGTGCACCAATGTCATACAAAGCCCATAGGGGTCAGAAAAGGGTGTCTGATCACCTGGCACTGGAGTTAGGGACACTTTTTTCCACTAGGTGCTGGAAATCAAATCTGAGTCCCATGCAAGAGCAAGCAGTGGTCTTAACCACTGAGCCATCTCTCCAGCCCCCAACTTGATGGTGTTTAGATCCTCTTCCCCTATCAGCAACCTCTACTTATTGAACCCAATGTAATGGACTCTGATTTTATCTATAGAGTCTAATTTGTGTCTCCAAAGGTCATTCCGTGTGGGTCCATCCATGGGAGACTGGTTAATCTACCAAAATGCCATGCTTGAAGGAGACTCTGCCCCATCCCAGTACCACCTGTTGCCATGATTTCCTTAGGTGTGTAAGAAACATTAGATATTACTCTTCTTTCAAAGGCTATAAGACTTGGAACTTGGTTTCTAACAAGGAATTCTAGTCTTTAATCACACCACACCCTATAAGACTTTTGTTTAAGGAAAGGCTGGTGCATTCTTGAACCTGATGGCCTGGATTAGGAGCTCTTCTCACTTCTCCCTGCTTCTTTTAAACTAGCCAACTGGGAAACAGTGTGAGATCAGACTCCAGCCAATAGAGAAAAGACACAGTTCCCTTGCTTAGTGATAAAAGGCCCCTCCCCAGCTTCTGGGTCCAGTGTGTACTTGCTAGATCTAACTTACCATGCAAGACACCCTTTTGCAAAAGTAAAATCTACTTTGCTGAGTTACTTTTGCTTTGTCTGCATGTTCTTTGTGCGGTATAGATGGGTTCCTCAGACTTCAGATTTTATTTAACAGGTGGGGTTTGAGCTTCCCATTTCCTCCTATAGAGGGATCTCTTTTCTCATTTGTGCTTACATGAGACTTCTACATGTTGTCACAGTTGCTTTGAGTTGATGAGTAACTGACCTGAAAACTCTGTTTCCTTACAATCATATACCCCTACTGGCTCTAACAATTACTCTGCTCCCTCTTCCTAAATGATCCCTGGATAAATACATAGGAGTCTCTTGTTTGCTGTGCTTTGGCCAGTTGTGGGTTTCTGTGTTAATCACTATCTGCTGCATAAGAAAATTCTCTAGTGAGAGTTGTGAGATAAATTAATGTATGTATAAACAATAAGTCATTAGGGGTGAGTTTAATATGATAATATAATAAAGTATTAGATTCTTCCCTATATCCTGTGACTTGTCTAGCCTCAAGCTCCAAATACTGCTATCAATGTGGGGCATAGGCTTCATCCTAGTAGTGGACATTAAATTTGATTAAAGATGGCCTAGCGGTTGAGAGCGTCGACCACTCTTGCAGAGGACCCGGGTTCAATCTCCAGCACCCACGTGGTGGCCGAGAGCTGTCTGAAGCTCCAATTCCAGGAGAACTCCAGTTCTGGGGGAATCCGACACCCTCTTCTGACCTCCGCTGCATTGCATGACACGGGTGCACAGACTTGCATGGAGACAGTACATTCATACACATACCGAAATAAATAAAATTAATAAAAAAATTAAAAATAAATTGATTAAAGAGGGATTAGTTTTTACCATATTATTTGTGCCACTATTGCACCAATGTACCAATCTTGTCAGAGCAGTTGTTACTACACTTAACAGGATTCACAGCTGGATATGGTTGTTGATTATTTCTGTATTCTAGTGTCTTCTTTGTTTTGATTTTTGCCATACCATATATTTCAAACAAATGGAAACCTGGCTCGTTTTAGCTTCTTGTATGTTCCCGGCTTGGGCCTTCTCTGAAACCAAACCAAATACGTGTGAACTTAGCTATGCCCAGTCCTTTTTTCTAAGAGTTATCTCCTTCTTTCGCTCCCGTTGTTTTTTTTTTTCCCCCTTTTTCCTTCAAAAAGGACTTCCAGCCCCAAATTTATACATTTCGTCCTCAGAAGTTGTTTCAAAAGAGGTTACAAAGCCAAAATAGAAGCAAAGCAAAGCTTCTAGATACTACTTGAAATACAAACGCAGGTTTGTTATCTACAATTAATACCCATAATTAAATTTAAAGATCATTTTTAATCATATTGAATATATTTTTCTCATTATTCAATCCTCTCACACTTTATTGGACATTAGGAGATAATTTTTCAGCAAAACTCTTTTTATAAATAATTTCTAGAACATTAATTAAGATAATATTGATAACTATAATTTATTATCTATTTTACATATAATCTACTGAGTACAGAAATTTTAAATTCTTCAAAGCATTATTTTAATTCACTAAGTATGGAAATTTAATTATTTTGTGGCACCTTTTCATATAGCTATCCTTATAGAAATCATATTTAAAAATAAAATTTAAAATATCAGTGAATAGACTTGAAAATACAAGAAGAAAATGAAGTAAGGAAAGAATTATACATTTTTAAAAGTAACTAGTGACTGATAAACATGTGCTATATAAATTAAACATAAGTCTACTAATGTCTTTCACAGAAAAAAATCAATTTGCTTTATTTCATATGAATTTCATTCTTTGCCTTTCCATGGTGAGAAAAAAATACTTGATATAGGAAAGCTTTATGATTCCATGTTTGTTGCTATATTGCTTCTCTTCCAAACTAATAAAGGCTTTGCATAAACTAAGTACACTCTGGTAAGTCAATATGACAGATAAATTGAATTCATGCCCAAACTAATAAATCTCATATATTTACCAAACTTGCATGTACTGTTTCATTTCTCTTGATACATAATCACTATAAATATAGGCTATTTACAATATAAAGCATAAGCTGTCTAGAAAGCCATTACTTATTTATACTGGTATCATTTATGTGAAGAATATTCTGTACAGTTGGAACACACCAATCTATTTCTTTTTTTTTTAATTTTTTTTATTATTTATTTATTTATTTATTTTTGTATGTGTATGAATGTACTGTCTGCATGCAGGTCTGTGCACCCGTGTCGTGCAATGCCGCGGAGGTCAGAAGAGGGTCTCGGATTCCCCTGGAACTGGAGTTCTCCTGGAATTGGAGTTACAGACGGTTCTTAGCCGCCATGTGGGTGCTGGGGATCGAACCCGGGTCCTCTGCAAGAGCGTCGGTGCTCTTAACCGCTAGGCTATCTCTCCAGCCCCACACCAATCTATTTCTATATACAAAAAAGATAGTCATAAATCCTATGTTTTATTTTCATGCTGAATATTGTATTTCTTATATGGCCTAGTTTAAGTCAAGTTTCATCTACAAAAATTGTTTTGTGACATGCATTTTTATTTTATTTACTATTTCTGATAATATGAAATAAGGTATTTTCTTTTCCCGAATCAGCAAATGTTATATAATGTCATGGAAAAACAATATAAAAATAATGCCCCAAAACAGTTTTCTGTTTTTGTTACACTTTGTTAAGTATGTACATAGTTTTAATGTACTTAAGTTTAAATTTAATTAGAGAAATATTATGCTTAGTTTGCTGCAGTAAGCAATAAGATTCCTAGGGTTTTTTTTTTTTGTTGTTGTTAGTACAATTTTCTGAGATCATGTGCTTATATAAATGGTGACATATATATATATATATTTTTCTTTTGTACTTATTCTAATTTATAGATATTTGTTTTGTAGAATATTGAAACAAAGAACAAAATTAGCCCTTCAGTTATGAGATAACTGTTTTTGAAATACTGAATCTAATGTAGCTATATAGAAGAATAAATATTAAAATGACTACAGATTTTTCTAGGCTATTTGATAGTAAGGAGGAAGTGTTACACAATGTGATCAATATAGAACATACAATGTATTTTCAGTAAGCTTCTTGGGTATCTGGACACATAGCTTTCCTTTTCTTTTTGTTGTTTTTGTTGTTTTCTTTTTTAACTTTATATCTTGTATTTTAATCTCTACTCCTTAGCTCAAAGGACCTGCATTTATAATTATCACCCAAATTCAAGATAAGTAAGGACATAACACTCCCATTAAAACTAAAGAATAATTTGGTCATATCTTGCTTGATCTAGAAATAGAGAGCTAGTGACTAGAAATGGGGACACTGTACTGTAATCCCTCAAATGCCTGCTTGACAGTCCATTTTTAGGTAGCGTAAAAAGTTCCATAACTTTCTACCATAGCCCTGCTTGCTGGGAAACCAAGTGTACAAACAAATGAAACTATGGGAGATGTTTTGCATTCAAACCTTAATAAATTGTGAATTATGTATTTCAGATATTACAGTATCAGTATCACTATAACTAGGATCCCATGTTTTATAACAAAAAGTATAAAACAAATAAACTCCAGAGCTTACAGATTGAAGGTAAATTTAATATTCAGTGGATATCTTAAAGACAAGCCAAGGGTCTCACTGAGTTGCATAATTGAAACATAAAGCTTTGGAAGCTAGGATGGCTATAATGGGAGGGCAGAGTACCTGCAATAATGCAGTTACATTTTCAGAGATTTCTAAGACCTGTAGAAATAGATCACAATGATTTGACTGAAAACTGATCAGCATAAGTTTAGGATATTTTACAATGAGTATGATATTTACTAAACAATTTCTGCACTTGTTAAAAGCTATGATCAGTTTGCATTGCCTTGAGCAGTGTGGAGAAACATCAAGGATGATTTTGGAGAGCTCTCTAAAGCACTTTACAGAGTACTAGGGCACATTTTTCCATAAAGTAAGGGCTCCTCAAGTCTTCTGAAGAAAGCTTACAAATGAATTCCAGTGGCACAAACAAGAACTCTTAGTCAACAGCATGGTTTCCCCCGTGGAGGAGGTTCCTTCTCACAGTCTCCCTAATCCCACCAAGAAAATTCTGAGAGCCCTAATCCCAATTTTCATGAACTAAACTTACTTGAAATCTGTTTACTTTTGTTGAGAATCTAATATAGTGGTATTTGCCAAGGTAAAGGAACAGAAAAACGGGAAAAAAGACAAAAATTAATTCCTTTCAGATGAAGAGAGAAAAACAGTTTGTTCTGAAAGAAGAAAGGACATGGGAAGGCATGCTCTTCAGGCCACTCTGCACATAACATGATCTGCAGTGACATCTCGATGACAAACACAGAGGGGAGGATGTTGTGTGGGCCTTAGCCCTGAAGGTCACATCTCAGTGTCCCCTGTCATTATCATTTTCTGGAAATGACACTTAGCAGATTCAGAGAGCTGAAGCTTTGGCCAGAATAGCAGAGGTTCCTATGAGGGCATGACTTTAAAATATCGTTTCCCATATGAACTGCATTGTGGAGAATCTCCCACCATCACAACTGTAAGGAGTAAAAGTACAGTTCTAGGAAGTACAATTATCAAGGAAGTTAAGAGTTTTATTTAAGTCAAACCCTATAAACTAATAAAATTTTAATATTCCTTAAAAATCATTCATTTCAAAAAATTATGAATTCTATCTTTAATTAGGTCACTAAGAAATTGCATCTAGTAAATAAAAGTCAGTCATTTGTGACAGAAACTTTTAAATCAGCTAAGAAATTTAGGAGCAAGTTTCAGTGAAACAAGCTGATGTGCAAAACAAATACCTAGCCCAGAATAATCAAGAAGCAAGCAGTCATTAGACAGTGTAAAATACATGCATGTGGGAAAAGCAAGGAGTATCCTTGAAGGTTAGGTTCTACCTCAGTTCCACTGACTGAGAATGTGGGAGGGTGGATGATGTAAAATTATTTTATGATATTTATTTATTTATTTTTATGGATATGAGTGTTATGCCTCATGTGTGTAAGTGCATCCATGTAGTACAATCCCTGCGGAGGACAGAAGTGGGCATCAGATCCCCCAGAACTGGAGTTACCTGCCATGTGGGTGTTAGGCTTTGAACTCAGGGCAGTCCTCCGTAAGAACAGCCAGTATTCTTAACCACTAAGCCATCTCTCTAGCCCCTGAAATAAAATTCTTACTTATAGGACATGGGCATCTTCATGAAAATAGCAGTGTCAGAGATTTGCCTTCCTTGTGAAACCATTGAAAAAATATCATGCAGATGAATGAGAACGAGACAGACATAGAGGAGATATGCATCCGCGATTATGAGTACTTGAGGATCCAAAATACATGTAATCTTGACAGATAAATATTTAGAATATATTTGAGAGCATAATTGTCTCAATTTACTGAATTTTAGAATTAAAAGATAAGAAGGTTACTAAATAGATATTGTCAAGTTCTTGGAGACCAAAAATACTAAGGAATTACAAACAAAACCAATGCTGCCAGTAACTGAATCAATGAAGAAGTCCAGTCTATAAAATTGTTTTCAATCTAGCCACGTGTGGTGGTGCACGCCTTTAATCCTAGCACTTGGGAGGCAGAGGCAGGTGGATCTTTGTGAGTTCAAGCCCAGCCTGGTCTACAGAGTGAGTTCCAGGACAGCTGGGGCTACAGGGAGACCCTGTCTCAAAAAGACCAAAAAAAATTGTTTTCAATCTTATCAATATTCTTCAATCAAAAATAGAAAGGTCAAATTGTATCTAGAAATACTTAAGAAAATTTTAAGTAACTGATTCTATTGTATAGTAACTAACATTTTATGGGAAAATGCTGTAAATATTTAAAGCACTATCCATAATGTAACCAAGAAAAGCAATTTTTTGTTACATTATGGCCAGGAGTGGCCTGGGTTTATGCATTTTAATAACTGAAACTTTCCCAGCGTTTACCGTTCAAAAATCCATTTTTGGATTACCCAGGCTGTGTTATGGAAACCAATGCAGAAAGATTAAGACAGGATGCAGTGCTTGCTGGCCCTCATTTGGTGACCAGGGTGGGGGGCACCCCAGTGTGGAGCACAGGGACGATGGCTGTTTGGGCTTGCCAGGGAGGAGCCTTTCTTTGGACAATTCCTTGGGGAAGACATGGCATCTTTCAGCCTAATAAAGAAAACAACAACAAGAACAACAACAACAATAATAGTAATAACAATAATAAAGAAATCATAACCTGAAGGTGCTAAAACCTATGGTGTCATAATCTTGATATATGTGTGGCATAAATGCATATTTTAGGAGTGATGCAAATTGGAAGGAACAACAACAACAACAAGAAGACTGGGTCAAAGAACTGACTTGAAACAGTGAACTTCTGCCCAAAAGAGTAAACTTCTGCATCAAAAAATTTAAAAGAGACTGAGAAAAAGATGAAAGACATGTTTGGCAGAATGCCTGAGCTCTGGTGGGATGGGGGGCAAGGAACGGGGAATGGGTCTGGATTTGATTGGGAAATTTTGTATGCAATGCACAAAGCTTCAATAAAAAACTGGCTTTCAAAGAAAAGTGGCAAATCAATGAATGATAATCAGTAATCAGCACCAGTACACAGCCATTTGTTGTTATGACAGCCATTATGACTGAAGGAAATGAATTTTGAAGTAGTTTTAGTATTCGTTTCCCTATTACCTAAACTAAGAATGAAAACAAAATATTTTAAGTATTGCAAACAATTAATGGGAATTTTGATTTTATAAGACAACAAGAAGCTCTATTTTAACTAATTGTGACAGATGGTGGCTAAATAGTAGACAGAAAACATAATAAGCTCTGAGAGCTAAATTTAAAATGCTGTACACTTTTTAAAGTGTTTACTTGGGGACTGGAGAGACAGCTCAGAAGTTAAGACCACTAGCTATTTTTGCAGAGGACCTGGGTTTGATTCCCAACACCCACATGATGGCTAAGAATTGTTTGTAACCCCAGCTCCAGGGAAACTGATACCTTATTATGACCTCTGAGGGCATTTCACGACATGGGTGCAATTACATACAAGCAGGCAATACATGTAAAATGTAAATAAAATAAAGAAAATATTTTTTAAAAAGTGTTTACTTGATGGTTATATTTTATTCTTAGTTTAAGTGATGATTCAGTGGGTAAGATGCTTGCTGGCCAAGTCTGGAGACCTGGGTTCAATCCCTGGAAACCATGTAAAAGTGTTAAAGGAAACCAACCCCACAAATTGTCTTTGGACCTTGTGGGATCAACCCCTACACATGCCACACACATACACACACACACACACACACACACACAGACACACACACACACAGAGACATAACACACAATGAAAGAAAGTAATAAACATAAATATATGAATAAACACATAAAAATAAAAAAATCAAACTGAACATTTGATAATGTGTTAAAATAAATATTTCTATTCAATTTATTTCATTTTTGGCTTATCAAAAAACACAAGATAGATGTTATTAATTTCTGTGACTAGTATAATTTGCCCACATTTAATTAGGTTTACTTTTATTCGTGACATTTTTTCCCTGTATTGCATAATTCAGTTTATAATCTATTTTGATTCTTCCTATTCAGTTTATAATCTATTTTGATTCTTCCTATACATGTTATAACTATTTGTTTTATTTTCATTAAATAATCAAGCTTAATATTCACATTTAGTTTGTTTGGACATCCCATAATGAGATTTTGTACATTGGTAAACTTTGGTTAGAAATTTTCTTCTAAATGTGCATGAAGTATGTTGAAAATAACACTGTCTATAAATGTATGCTCTTAGCATCATAAGTCAGCATTATTGAGTAAATACTGAACAAAATATTATATTTTATGACTCCATTAATTTCTGTCCACTGATGGTTAGCGTTAGCTGTCAAACGGATAGCATTAGAAGCCCTGGGAGATGGGCCTTTGGGTATGCCTGTGGGGACTATCTTAATTGAGATCACTGGGGTGGGAAAGCCATCACACTGTGGTGATGTTAGCCCTCACTGGGATCTTGAACTGGACAAGGGGGAGAGGACCTGAGCTGCAGTTGATCTTCCTCCATTTCTATTCCTGATGGAGGCTGTGGTGTGCTTGGCTGCTTCAGGCTTCTGCTGCCTTGACATCCCCACATGACCACTGTGCCTTGAAGTGTGAGCAAAGTTGAACTCACCCTCTACTTGCCTTCCTGGAGTGCTTAGTTTCAGCATCGGGACAATAAAATGGGCCCGTTAGTAATAACTTGCCTTGTGGCATTCATCACTGAGTACATATTCAACTTTTCCATCTTCTACTTTCATTAATTATGCACATGTGTGCTTCTGTGTGTATGAATATGACCCTTCCCATTAATCAATTTTCAAAAAGAGAGCAGTGGCTTCTTTTCGTGTGGCTTTATTTTTGTTAAGCTTAAATCTTTTATATTTATTAGTTGTGTTATGTTATGGACACTAGTTGTTTAGATGGAAGCACATCTACTGCTCAGGTTCTCCTCACCCTCAGAAGCACTTTTTGTCTCCAGCAGTGGCCTTGCAAACCCATGCAGTGGTCAGTTATGGACAGTACTTGGTTAGAGGAAATGGAGTCAAACACATGAAGAACTGGTTTTATAATATCTGAGTCAAGCTGCTTGTGACAGATGCTCAGGATTAAGTTTGCTCTGTGCACTTGCTGACTGTTAGATTACAAATAATAAGGGATTGCAATGTCTATGCATGAATGTGTATTTTTAAGGTAGTATTTTAGGCCTTTTGTGTTGTAGAACTCTGGGAAAGGTTCTTATTGCCTAGATTAATTATGATTCGGTTTTATGCACTGAAATTTCAGTAATAATGCATTTTGCTTTAATAAAATAATATCTAAAATAATGATTCTGTTGCATTTCTGAGTTCAGAAATTCAGTATCTTTTATATTATTTTAAAATATGTGCATATGTATGTTTCAGTGTGGGTCACTAGTACAGAGGCTTGAAGAAGAGTTAGATCCCCAGAGGCCTGAGTTACAACTGGTTGTGAGACACCCACATGGGTGCTGGCAACCCACACAGGGCCTCTGCAAGTACCTTTAACCAGTATCCCATCTCAGTAGCCCTTTTTCCTATGGGAAGATAAAATTTAAATAATTATGAGCATTAGACAATAGACAAGAAGCTTAAGAAACTAAATGGTAAATTTTAATGGAAGTTTTGGAGTTTCTGGAATATTTCTTATGTATTCTTAGAATAAATAAATTGATCCTTAATATCAACAAAATGGAACACCTTACAAGAGTGTCTGAGATTACCTGGAGACTCTGAGGTCAAACGTATGTAGCAACTACACTTTTTTGTTTGTTTACTTTTTCAGTCAGGGTTTCCCTCTAGACCAGCTGGTTTGGAACTGACTATGTAGAGCAGGCTGGCCTTGAACTAACAGAGATGTACATTCCTCTGCCTTCAGAGTGGTAAGACTAAAGGCATTCACCACCACGCCTGTACCCTGTTCCTAAAAACTCCCTTAGCGTATCAAGCATATGTACTCTTAAAACTACAGAAAAGAAAGAGTAAAATCATATAGGATAAAAATATGAGAAGCTAATATTTTACTACAGTTATTAATCCTTTAATTAACTTTAAACTGCAAGATAAAAGTAAATGCAGGCAACCTAGCTGTGAGAATATGATTCAGAGAAGTAGGCAGATAATGCTGTTTTTAGAGGAAAGGTGAATGATTTCTTACTACTAGAGATATGGTGCATTATTTTTTAAAAAAATTATGAAGGGCTGATTTGCTGTATATTTAAGCCATCCATCCTCTATCATTTAAATTCCAGGAACAGCAAGCAGATTTGACATTTTTAAATAATATATCGTAGCAGAGATGAAGGGCATTCAGACCCAGTGTGTGCCAGAGTTTCTGGCCAGAGAAAGAGGCAGCAAAAAGCAACACGTGAATCGATGTTAATTCTCTTGGGTAGAAGCGACATTCGAAATTGATGACAGGATTTTTGTTCAAGGTCTATTTTGGGCTAGCTTTTGTCCTAATGCACTTTGACCTCACAGGCAATCCCTCCTATACTTTGGTTACAGACATCTGAAATTAAAGACAAAGCGTTAATCACTGTGCTACGCACAGGGTTGTCTGTCCCTTCTCTCAGTGGCAGTGGATGAAGAAGTAGCTCTGGCAGGAGGAAGTGACTGAAGAACAAGCGAGAAAAATACCAACTCAGTTGGAATACTTCATCAATAACCCTGACTTCTCTCCTCTCTGCCAGGACATGTCTAGTGACAATGGGAAACATAATTATCACAGGGCACTGAAGACCGGAATGAGCTTGTTAAGTCTTGAAAACTGATGACCTGGACTGAATAACTTTTTTCTGTAACTGACTACTCACAACTGTGAAATTAATGTTTTTTTTTACCTTGCTTTAGTTGGGAAAAAGCTTTCTCCAGGATGCTTTTGCCTTTCTTATTTCCAAAAGCTCTGAAGTTATCTCAGAAGTTCTTTAATATTTTTAGAACAGGAATATATAATAATAACTGCAATCTTTTTCCTCCAAACAAGAAATCTGAAACTAAAGAGATTAATTGATCAAAATTACATGGTCTGGTGCAGATACTTAGCATTTGACAAAAGCAATGTTGATTGGTGGCTACGACAAGAGAAGCATTTTCTGCTTTGTGGATTTCATATAATGGCTCAAGACATTCTCCTGTTGGAAAATGGAAAAATGAAATCATTGAAGTTCCTTCCTATGCAAAATACAAATATAATTTTAAAGAAAATTTATTTCTGATTATTGATCTTTTTCTGAACAGTTACATTGTAAAATGAATTCCTCCTGTAATGACAGAGGATAGTTTTCAACCCATTCAAAAAACCTACTTCAATTGGCACAATGACTTTAATTTACTTTTTAAACCAATAGTGTCATTTTGCTGTGTAAATAAACTAAAAGTTCCCTAAATAAACTTTCTCCATCAGGTGGAGAGTACTTCAAACTTTGGGACCCACTATCCTTTAAATTATCTGGTCTTGTTCCATTGGTGTTTTTATAAATTCCTAACTTCACAAGCTAGTGTATGACAAGAATTGTGGTAAACATGTCCATGCTGTTGTGACAAAATACCAAAAGCCTAAATGCGAACACACTATTTCTTTTGCCAGTTAGCTGAGATTTACTTATTTATATTTTCAACTAGTTAGAATGTGTGAAAAGGGCTATTATATTACATAGCTATTTATAGATTTTATGGCTCAGCACAATATAGAACATCTCCACGCAGACATAGACACCCTGCAGATGGGGTTCCATCTGCTCAGCCTGATGCCTTGATGTGCTTGTGAACAAAGATTCTGAATTGCTGCTGCCTTAAAAGCTCATTGCTTCTCAGTACTGTAGACTGGGAATGAATTCTCTGCCTTGAATTTTTATTTCTTTTCCTTGAAAAAAAATTGACTTGCACCAAGAGTTGCCTCCATATACGGCATGGTATTTTGGATAGGTAATACTAGCTATGTATTTTACATAAATTATAATTGTAATTTTTTAAAAATACATCTTATTTGCCCTGTTTTTGTAAAAATAATAACTATGTTATTTTTTAAAATAGTTTTCTAATTATTAGGAAATTACAATAAAACTGAAATTTCCTAATAATTGTTTTGTTATTTTAATTTAAATTTTTGAGCTTTTCTTTGCTAATAGCCTGGTACTATTAATGAAATTGGCAGAACATTTATTAAAAATACAATGGCAAGCCAGATGTGGTGGCGCACACCTTTAATCCCAGCACTCTGCAGGCAGAGGCAGGCAGATCACTGTGAGTTCAAAGCCAGCCTGGTCTACATAGGGAGTTTCAGGCCATCTGGGGCTACAGAGAGACCCTGTCTCAAAAAGAAATAAAAAGCAGACACAGTGGGAAGAAAAAAAGTGCTTGAATCTCTAAGATACACTAGAAATATCTACAAACAAGGCATATTGTGTTAAGCTCTGTTGTCCAGAAAAGCAATATATAAGTCAGGACAAATGATGACTAGGCTCTCCTCCAAATTCTTCCCCTTTCTGTTCAAGGCAGACTTGAAAATTAACAAGCAAAATGAAGTCAAAATATCAGAGGAAATTAAGGAAACCTTGCTCTCTTTACCTGAACTGGAGGATGTAGAGCTTTGAGAGTGAGATGCATGGATCAGAAGGGATGCATATATTTCACTTATGACCATCACACATAGTAACATGCAGCAACATGCAAGCATTCCTTTTAGAATCTATGTATCATACACTAGAGAGTATAGAATGGTACATTACATGAGTAGGTAGGTAACTGCTTTTAAATAGCAAATGCGTTTACCTTCCCAGCTCAAAACGTTTTTGCTTTATGATTAATTAATCCTGTGGAAAGACTCTTGAATCTGTTTGCCAGGCCAGTAAATAGTTGTTATTCCTGACTGCAGAAACAATCACTCTCTCTTTTCTTCCCTCCCTTCCCCTTTCTCTTTATACAGAAAGTCCTTAGGTATAATCAAATTTCCTTATTTCATTTCTTCTTTCCCTGGCCAAGTAAACTGAAGTTTGAGCTTACATGCATCAGTGAAGGGAGAGTTTATTTAAAAGAAAATGGTGTATTTTATGCAGATCATCTCACCAAGGGAAACCACTTCTTTCTATTCCTTTCCCACTGGCACCCGCCCCCCCCCCCCGCCATAGTCCTTCCTGTGGAATTCATACACTCTGTCACTTGTGTCGTGTCTCCAGACAATGCTCAGCGGAAGTTCATCTACTGAAGTCTAGCCAGCCTATCTAGTGTCCCTCTCTTTAAGAAGACCAGCTCTTCCTCACCCAGCTGTAATTAGCTGCCAATATTTCTTCAGCTAACATTGGGGTCTACTGCCCATTTTCCCATTTCCATGCTGGGTTTTTCTCTGCTTGAGTTAGCAGGCATCTTGGGCTGGTTGACACCATTGCTGTAGGTTCATACGAGCAGGGTGCCAGGAGCTTGGAGGACTGTATTTCTATATGGTCATGAACTCCCTCCCTGACTCTTACAATTCTCTGTCCCCTCTTGGGCAATGGCACCTGAGCCCTGTACAAGTGAAGCTTAACATAGGAGTCCTGTGGGAGGGCCCACATTCTGCAGACTCTTAATCTCCATGCTTTGGCCATTTGTAAACTTTTGTCTTCCTGGTCTTCTCTTGCATGAGGAATTTTCATTAATGAGAGCTGAGAGATTCATCATCTTTACCCCTTACCCTATGTTGTATGAGCCTTAAGTGTAGAGGTTGCATTGTAGATGTGCAACTTGGGCTTGAGCAATTCACAGAAAATGTCTGTATGGGATTAGTTGTGGAACTCTGTAGTAGTCTCTATCTGCTGCAAAAGAAGCTTCTTTGATGAGTGCTGACTGGGATACTTGATTGTAAATATAAGGATCCATATTTTTCCATATAGTAAGAAATTATATTATTCTAAGGATGTGACAGCCTTGAGGTTTTCTTTAAGATCTATGACTTCTCCAGCAATGTGTATTTGGCTATGTTTGCACGAGTTTCTTTCCATTGAGTGGGCTTTAAGTCCAACAAGTTAGCTCTTGGTTGCCCCCAAGATAAAAGTGGCACAACTGCCCCAATGTTGTATGCCGTGCTGGTCATTGATGTGGTTATTTTCTCTTTAAGCTGATGTTGGACCATTGATAGGTCTTCTTCCTTAGCTGCTTGTATATTTTCTCTCCAAAGCTGTGAAAGCTAGCCTTCAGAGGAACTGGCTTCCAGGGCAGTTCCCTCCATTGCTTCAAATCCAGCTTCTGAAGTATGTCCTGCCTTTAGCAAAAGGTTCTTACTTTCACGTACTGGAAGGCAATCAAGGGATTTGGCAATAGCCTGCGTAATTTTGAGTCTCTTGAATTACCCTGGCCAACAAGTCTCCAAGGAAAGTTCCTCTTGTCTGGCACTATTTCTTGTTCTGTAACCCTTTCAGCTATACACAGGGACTCATGTAGAGCTATTGTATATGTTTAAGTGACACCCCTGAAATAGCCACTTGCTAAGAATCTGCAGAGCTTCAGCACTCCAGGAGTTGAGTAGACTGGATCTCTGTCCTAACTGAACAGCAGAGCACTCTACCTCACAATTGTGAGCATTCTGCTTCACAATTTCAGTCACAGGACAAAAGCAACACAAAAAAAGAAAAGGTTGGAATCAAAGAATCTTGCTTTGCGTGCCAGATTTGCCAAGTATTCGCGGATTGCTCAACTCTCCTTATCATACCTTCAGGCTTCCTTTCTCCAACCCTCTACCTATTGTCCCTGAAGTTTTTTGTTTTTTTTTTTAATTTTATTTATTTCTGTATGTGTATGAATGTACTGTCTGCATGCAAGTTTGTGCACCCGTGTCGTGCAGTGCTGCGGAGGTCAGAAGAAGGTGTCGGATTCCCCTGGAACTGGAGTTCTCCTGGAATTGGAGTTTGAGACGGTTCTCAGCCGCCATGTGGGTGCTGGGGATCGAACCCGGGTCCTCTGTAAGAGCAGTCGGTGCTCTTAACCGCTAGGCCATCTTCAGCCCCTGTCCCTAAAGTTTTATTTTCAGCCCATTAACTTTTATTTTCATGATATGTTTTATAATTTCAATAAAGTTAGTCTTCTATATATCAGTTCAAGGTCTGAGGAGTCAACCAAGTGAACTGGAAAAGTATTTTGGAAAGTGAATTGTAGCTACACAGAATCTTTAGACAACTGTTTTTTTTTCTTGTTACTTTATTCCCTAAAATACACAGTGGAACAATCACAGAAGACACAGAATTGCACATTGTTAAGGATTATAAGAGAGCTAAGATGATCTCAAGGGTACAGGAGGATGCATGTGCCCCCTTATGTAAATGATTCATGTGCAGATTTTTGTGTTCATAGTGATTCTAGAACCAGCTCTCAGGACACCAAAGAATCATTATTTGTTCCCAAACGTGATATGTTAAGTCATTAGCTAAACTTCATTGTGAATGAATTTTGATATGTAACAGTTGGATTTCTCAATCTTCTATGCTGTTCTTGTAGATGCTGACATAGGCTTTACCCTTTATCGATACAAAGGAATACATTTTCTTACACCTCACAATAATGAGAATAACAAATATGAGATATCAGCATTATATGTAACTTATCATTGAAATATTTCTCTTATTTAATATATATATATATATATGTTCATTTGACTTATAATCATAGCAAATATATGAATATAGCCATTGGCAAAAATAAATGAAAAAATATTGTAAATACCAAACATATTTATTAATGTCTTTTATATAATCCAAATAAATATAAACAACCTTGATTTTATTTTTAGCACTGTAAGCTGAAAAAGAATGCTACTCTATCCTAACAAGATAAACAGGATTGAATCCCAATAATATGAGTTCAATTAAAATTTATAAAACTTAAGTGGAAAAGCAGCACAGAAATGACAACATTGAAGGAGAAAAGTGCTGACTGCTACTGCTTTGATAGGCAGAACAGTGAGAAACGTGGAAGGCTAAGGAGGAATGTCTTCACTGGTTTTTATCACTTATTAAGCGCCAGTGATAAAGAACTGGTTTTAATCACAAGCTCCCCTAGTATTCAAAATGAAATCTAAAAATATCTAAAAGGAGCCTCCCTCAAAATGTATTCTAAATTTAATAGTATTAATTAAGAGCAATAATATTCTAGTAATAGCATTAAGGAAAGAATCAAGCAAAGATGCATATTGCAAAAGCAGTTCCAAAATCTGGCATGTTTTTTGTATATTGGTAACAAATAAATGGTAATAACATTTTGAAAATATTAGTATGTAGTAACCTACATAAAAATTCAGTATAAAATATTCAAATTCTCTTTTTGGTGCCTATCAATAATGCTGAAGAAAGGTCAAGTAAATTACCTACACAGTTCATGAGATATGTGCTAGAAAGAGCCATCTCAATTTTACTAAATCAGTTCACCCAGAATGATGTATTGATTGCATATAATCTCAGTTAAAATGGAGGTAGGCTTCCGTGAGTGAAAAAAAATCTTAAAATATATATGGATATATTAATATCTGAGACTACTCAATGTAATTTTGAAAATGAAAATGATGTTTTTAAAACACAAAGGAAAATCATAAAATATGTCTTTACCACAGGGTTTCCAGAAGATGTCCTATAAACGATGCCATTTATTAATCAAGTCAGTGTGGGTGAAATGCCCTATGATAACCTTTTGAAGAACGTTCACAATGTAAACCATCTTTGCAGATGGTAATCAGTGAAAGAGGATGCAAGCTGTTATGGGGCTTCTTCCACATATTTGATTTAAAGCTTTTTTTTGTTCCCTTAGTTCCCATTAGTATCCTCAGAAAATAGATGTTAATGGGATATTCTATGAGAAAAAATTCTGTAAATCTCTGCAGCTGGGAAAGAAAAACAAAACAAAACAAAACAAAAACAAAGCAAAACAAAAAACCCAAGAAAATAATGAGGACAATATATGTCAAATATCTTATAAGCTGAAATAAATTCCTGAAATCTACATGGCATGTGGTTTTCTACTGGGTCTTAGTTTTAGGACTTTTGACTGCTGCATATTTTAATTTTTTTTATTAAATCTTAGCAACACTTAGAAATCCACTTTGACTTGTTAGTTGTAGAGCTAGACTAAAAGTCTGCTTAACTCATGTTGACCTTCAAGAATTATCTTCATAATATAACTAGTTTCTTAAGTTTCTACATCCAGGAAAGAAATCGTATTTAAAAACTATGAATGTTGTATATTTTACTATCTACTAAATGAGCTCAGTGAGAGCAGGAATCTATACACTGTAAACAATCCCACTGTGGTAACTAACTTCTTTAATCAGTTGGCTAGACCACATTATTCAGATCTTTGGTCAAAGGAGTTTGGACTTTGGTACAGAGGTATTTTTAGGTAGAATCAATGTTTAAATTGGTGAACATTGAGAAAATTAGCTTATCATCTCTAATGAGGTGATCCCTCACCCAAGTAGTTCAAAGCTTTAGTATAAAGTCTGGCTTCACCAAAAGAAGAAATTCTGTCTGGCACTAAGCTACACCACTTCTGCTTCTATCCAGTAGGCCTTTCCTGAAAATTTTGGACTTGCTATTCTACATTGACATGTGAGATACTTCCTTACATTAAATTGTTCAGTCAATTAATCAGTCCATCAATCAATCACCTATCTATCTTTCATCTATCTTGCTACCTATTTGTCTATCTATTCCACACCATGCTAACTCAGCTTCTGTGGACACTATATACTACAGCGTTTGTTTCACAAATCTCTCCTGCTCTTTATTAAATCCATAAGATGTCAGATTCCTTTGAATGCATTATGTAAAGAAATACTATCCATCACTCCCCTGAAGCCACTTTATGCAACTTCTCTGAAATCCAAAGTGATGTACCTCTCAGGCACTAATGAAAAAAATAGGAGGCATATGTCTTAAATAATGTTTCTAAATACGGTCATTCATAAAAGCTTGTCATCCTGATACCAGACAATAGATATTTCATCAAGCAATTGCATTTTGGAATTCATCTGACTTAGACAACAATTTATGCCTAACCATGAAAGAAAGAGCAGCAGCACATCTTAAAATTGTTTTTTTTTTTTCTAGATAAAAGACTCTGAAGCCTTTGTATAAATGACTTTGCTGAGTGAGCTCCAGCTATTAGCATCATATCCAATTCTTTCAGCACCTGGCCAATTCTTGGGTGATGTCCTTTGACTCCTTATAGTAGTTCAGGAGCCAAACCTCATAATAGTTCTCATTCACAGGTAAGATACAGAGGACAGAATGTATGTTTTACTTGGTATTATTCATGCCCTAAACCTTTTGAATTTTAAATCCTTTATTATCTCTCCAGGAAAGGATGATCTCCCCTTGGCAAATTAAAAAAAAAAAAAAAAGAAAGAAAAAAACAAAACAAAAACAACCTCTTGACTGAATTAATTTAATCACCAAAATAGTGAGTTTTAAATAATAAAGGATACTTGAACCAGCAAGATGGGTCAGGAGGAAAAAGCATTTGCTCTACAAGCCTGATGACCTGTGTTCAATCCCTCAGAACCCATGTAACAATGAAAAGAGAATGGACCCCATAAAGTTATATGAGCAATTAAAGAGTTAACAGAACAGGTGTCCGCTTACGGCTGACGTGTTCTTCAGCCCTGTGCTCCCCGTGTTCTTGCTCATCTAGGTTCCCCTCCCAGTCTTTACAGTTCCCTGCAGTACATGCTCTTTTGTCCTATTTTTTATTTTCCCAGTAAGTGAATATCCTCAGTTGACTCTTGAAAATTTTTTGTTAATCTAAGAGTATTTTTTAATATTTTCATTATATTTATTTTATGTGTATGAATGTATTGCCCACATGTATATAAATGCACCTATGTCATGCAATGCCTGTGGAGGTCAGAAGGGGCCACTGGATCCTCTGGAACTGAGTTACAGATGGTTGTTAGCCACCTTGTGGGTGCTGGAAATCAAACCTCCTTCCTCTGTAAGAGCAGCCAGTGCTCTTAACCCTGGAGCCAACTCTCCAGCCCTATGAGTATCTGTTTTATCCACAAATACTCCTCAGTGTCTCATGCTGACCTGAGAAATACAAATTATATCTACAATTTATATTCATAATAGTACTAGACATACGAGCAATGCAATAATACAAGAAAAAGAAGCAAAAGTTATCCAATTAGAATGGAAGAAATAGAATTATCTCTATTTGCATATTACATGATCCAGTATACTGAAACTACTAAAGACTTTCAGGAGGAAAAAAAAAAATCTGCTGCAATTAAAAATGAGGCAGTTTGGTTTTGTTTAAGGCCTGTTGATTCTAACTTGTTCTGCATATATGCTCTATCTAAGTTATGAGTCCATCCCCTGGAGCATAATCAAAGTACTCATTCTCACATGCATTGAGAGAGGTAGGGAGGTAGGAGTGGATCAGACAGGGCATGGGGTGAGGCAGTATGAATAACCAAAATACATTATATGAAATGCTCAGAGAGTGTATAAAATATTATTTAAAAATGAGGCAGTTAGCATTCATATCAAGTCAATATCAAGAACAGTTAAAAGGATTTTTAAAATTGATTTTATAGTTGTCCAACACAAAAAATGAAACTTACCCTAATTGGTGTCCTGACGAAAGAGTTGTTATAGGACTTGGAAAGACAGCTCAGAAATTAAGAGCACTGGATAGTTTTGCAGAGTTCCTGGATTTGATCCCAGGACCAGCATGGTGAATAATAGCCATTTGTAACCCTGTAAGTGTTATGAGGATATGAGGATATAAAGTTATATCATTTATTACAAGCCAAGTTTTGTAAAGGAGGAAGTAACTACAGAGAAGTAACATGAGGCTTCAGGAGATTTCACTATAGTAACAGAGGCCAAAATAAAAATAAAATAAAATAAAAATAAAATTAAATAAAGACATACCTTCTAAGCTATCTTAAAACAAAACATTGAATGGTCAAATAAACTATGTTTAAATTTACTATGTTTTTAATTTTAAGAGGTAATTTTGACTTGTTTATAAATATTTTAATATGAAACAAGGAAAAATAGCAGTACAATAACATGCTATTATTTAACAAAATATCTCGAATTTATATCTCTCAAGATTACATTTAAAATTTTTTAAATTGGCTGGATAATTAAAAATCAGTATAAAGCTGTACATAAAGATATTTTAAAATGGGTTTCTGACTTTAAAATGGGTTTTATATCCTTAAAACTCACTGTGGTTATTTTTTAGACTCTGAAAAATATCAAAGCACTTTGATTGCTTGAACTCAAATTTAACATCTAAATAATTTATATTTCTTTAATAGGCAACACCATTAAAATATGCAATATTGGTAACTGGACAATGATTTAAGTACCTTTAATTACAATCTTATATTTTGTTTTAAACTCTTCAACTTAGTTGTTTTTAGTTTTTTGTTTTTGGGTTTTTTTGGCTTTTTGAGACAGGGTCTCCCTGTAGCTCCAACTGGCCTTGAACTCACTATGTAGACCAGGCTGGTCTTGAACTCACAAAGATCTGCCTGCCTCTGCCTCGTGAGTGCTGGGGTTAAAGGCGTGGGCCATCACATGTGGCTTTCAACTTAAATTTTAATATTAAATTTACCTTTTCAAAATTAGTACTGTTACTAATCTTAAAACAAAGAAAACCCACCTCAGTAGCAATTAAAATGTATTATTCTTAATTTACTTATAAATTGATTTGGAGTATAAGAGTAAAATGAAATTCTGCCTTTAAAATGATCACTTCAGTTGTGTTAATTTTGTTTCCGGAATGGCCAATTAAGAACCAAATAAAATCACTTTTCTATGACAAGATTATGCACAAAATTACAAAATTCTACATTGGAGAACTTTGGAAATTAAATTAAGAAACAGAATATACTGCAAATTAGCTTTCTAAAATAATATATAAAGGTTCTGGAAGACAACAGGATCAGAAATACTTTGGGAACTAATGTCAACTCCTTTGTCCCCAGGTCAGTGATGTCACAGCTAGAAGCCGGAAACACTGGATCAAACTCAGTAGCACATTCTACAAAATAACGTTCTCAGACTTAATTCTTTTCTCTTCTATTTTCAGCTCATCAGAAATCAAAATAGGCTTTCCCTGTGTCATCACTGAAAAACAACAACAAAACAAAATAAGCAGCAGTATGCAGATAATATTGTTTTTGCCTAAGGTTGTGGTTTCATGTGGAGCAAACCAGAATCTGGAGAACTAGAAAGCAATACATGATTCTGAAAACCTTGAATCTGTTTCCTTCCATTTAACAAAATGCCCAGGCTCAGGATGAACTTGGAAAAGGAGCCCATGCAAAAACAAAGCCAAAGCTAAAGCCATTTTGTAAACTTCTGGAAGTCTAAGTAAAGGGTTATCATGGAGATATCATTGACATATGTAGGCAACTTCACTTAAGCTACTTAGAAAAAAATGTTCTGTGGAATCTCTAGCTGACCAGTGTCTATTAAGAGGCAGCTTTGGGGAAGCAAAGCTGAAATGAAAAATATAGGTTTAAAAAAGCTAACAAGTGAAACTCAATGAATGCCAGCATTAGAATAATGGAGACAACTTGCACAGGGAAATTGCTGAAGATCATCAGTAAGAAGACAACACCCAACAAAAAGGTAAAAGAAGAAGACTATCAACAAATTTGAGGTAGGAAAACACTTGTATGAGATCTGGTACAATATGTTATATAAATGGTCCAGTATGAAAATTAAATTATAAGGAATGCAAACCTTGAAGGACCAATGGGAACTATCTCAAAGTAGAACACTATTACAGTTTTTCATTTGGTATAAATATTGTCATTATCCTACTGAAGTAAAAGTGATGATGATCATTATTTCTTTTAATTTTATGAGGTTAAGAAAGGGAAAAAAAAGATTCAGAGACTAGAGGAGAAGGAGCAGGAGACTGCAGGCTAGGAAGAGGAAGCTGGGTTTTAGACCAATAAATAAGCTTTTAGACAATAAACAGAGATTACATATGACATATTTAAATATGCACAAATGATTAAAGAAAACACCAAACAAAAGTTGGCAGAGCTGCCTAATATGATAGAGAATATCAATAAAGTGGTAAGAAGAGAAAGAAAGAATCAAATAGAATTTCTGGTGATTAAGAGTATGAGTGGAAATAGCAATTGATTAAAACAATTCACCTACAGATTTGAGCCATCAGAGGAATAGATGAGTAATTTTGAAGCAGAGTCAATAGAGATCATCCAGGTAAGGTTGCAAAACTGTGAACAGAGTCCCAGAGCTATGTAGGATGTTAGTGTATACCAAAACAAGGTGAAGAAAAATATTTGAAGAAATAATTGCTACAACTATTCCATTTTTTCACATTCGAAGTGTTTATCTTAAATTTTTTGGAAAAGTGAGTGGGCTGTTTTTATTGACTTGGGGACACTCCTACAACAACAGGTTCCTCCACTCCTCCCTTCCCTCTCACGTCCATTCTTCCCATCATCCAATGGCTCTAGGTATGACTGGTCCCAACTGTTTCTTCTTCTTCTCACAGTTATTCTGCTTATTCTTTAAAGCGTCTTTGTCACCATTTTTTTCTGGTTTGTACTCTTATTTCCAAGGTTCTCGGCCATTTCCTATTTTCTTCTAGTGCAATCCTGAGATTTCTCAGTCTTGATATCAGGGTGTGCAGTGGTTTGTTGCCATGGAGACTGCTTCAGAGACTAGCCCACAGGAGGGAGCCCTCTACCTGTAAAAGGTAGGCCCATAGTAGCAAGGTAGTTTTTTCTTTCTTTCTTTTTTTCTTTCTTTCTTTCTTTCTTTCTTTCTTTCTTTCTTTCTTTCTTTCTTTCTTTCTTTCTTTCTTCTTTCTTTCTTTTTTTCTTTCTTCTTTCTTTCTTTCTTTCTTTCTTTCTTTCTTTCTTTCTTTCTTTCTTTCTTTCTTTCTTGATTCTGGGAGAAGACAGTGGCAATGGATGCAGATAACAATGGAGACATAAGATGATTTGTTTTTGTCATAGATGTACAACCACAGCATCTGGCATATCCTCTAGCGTTAGACAAGAAGCACATTAGATAGTCATCTGTACAACACAATATGAAATGGTGTCTAAAGCTCATTGACCAATGTTTCTTCTCATTTTCTTTGATTTTGAATTTCTACATAAAATATCTAACAAGATCCTGATAGAACTAGACATGAGCTAGGATAGTTATCATAGAAAAGCAGAACCAGTGTCTCCGAATGTGACTGGATTTAAATGGGTAAGGCAGTGGTATTTACTACATAATTCAAAGATTTTATAAGATTTTACCTGCTTAGAGGAGTCAAATCTTGAAACAAGGGGAACTTCAAGGTAACCTCTCCACACTCCCCACTAGAGGACATATGCTAAGGTCAATGTAATTTTATTCAGGGTCAAAGAGCAACTTCTACAACAAAATATCTGGAAGTGCTCTTTTGAGGTGTCAAACACTATCATCTTCACATCTGTACTGTACAGATTCTGAGACCTTGTTATTTCTGGATCCTTCTGTCAACACACACAAGAACTTCTGCTCATTCATCCATGCTGCTCAGTATGATAGAGCACACAGTGATTTTGTTGCATGTCATGCTTTAATTGCTAGTTAGTTAACTGGTAGGCTACTAGTTATTTTTACACTTAAACAGTAACACTATATATATATATATATATATAGATATATATATATATTCATATACTCAAAAATAAAGGAAATGCACTAAAATTCTTTAATAAGGATTTCAGTCAAATAATAAGATATTGATTATCAAAATTGGTGAGAGGAAACACATAGTTTTCCTAAAAAAAATATTGGACCTTTGCTCCATATTTCTTGCAAGACTAATAAGAACAAGAGAAATATTTACTCACATTATTTGGTGGTAAAATAAATAAGAAAATAAGAAAAACAATTAAAATCATACCTAATGTTTTCAGAGCTCTAGTCAGAAATTGCTAATTTATCCTAAGGGATATTGGTGAAGAGGAAATGGTTAGACTGAGTAAATAAGCAAAACATATTGAAAAAGATATATTTTGGCTTCTTAAGATTAGAAATGAAGGAAAAGACATCCTCTTAATAAACCTACATTAAGTACAACATTTACTAAACATGACCAAATTATTTCAGCTGTAGACAAAGCTAATAAAATGAATTGTCTGGACTGTCTCTTTACCCTGACAGTCACACACCTTCACTTTGTGCTGCCTGGGAATGACTTTAACAATGTTTACATCCTCTGGACAAATGAGTGTTACTTAACCTTGCAACCAAAAAGTGAACCTTTGCTTGTTTATAATACAGACAAACTCACTGAGCCTTGAGCTCTGCTCGTAAACTACACATACAGCTCATGACACTGTCTAACTCTTCATGCAAAGCAATGCATGAATGTGTGTGAGTGAGTATATATGTTGATGTTTTGCACATTCACTGGCAGCAGTGAAGATTATCCTGCTGGTGTTGCAGTCACTTTTCTGTTGCTGTGCTGAGACTGCCATGACCAAGGGAACTTAGAAAAGGCAGAGTTCATTTGCACTTATGATTGATTGACGGTCCCAAGGAATTAGAGTCCTAGAGTCCCTCCTGGCTGCGAGGCATGGTGTCAGCAGCTGGAGCAGAAAGCAGAAGTTCACGTCTTCTAGCAGGCACAGGAAACAGAGAGAGGGACTGGAGACTGGCTAGCCTTTGTGAACTCTCTAAGCCAGTCCCCAGTGAGGTGCTTCCTGCAGCATGGCTACACCTTCTAAGACTTCCCAAAACAGTGTTATGAACTGGGGACACAACGCTTGAATACTTGAAGCATATGGGGGACATTCTCATTCAAACCACCCCAGTGTGTGTGTGTGTGTGTGTGTGTGTGTGTGTGTGTGTATGTGTGTGTGTGTGTGTTTTCTAGGTCAACAGAAGTCAAAAGAAAACATCTGATTAGACAGGGCTATTTTTCCTTTCCTATATCATGCTGGATACAATGTTTCATTAACAGGAGTTCAGGAGCATAGCTCGGAGAGATTGTGAAAGAACAGACTCAGAACAGTTCAGGTTTCTCTTGGCTGAAGTGGACACTAAGATTCAGGCTGTCTTTATTTAAGCATCACCCTAATTAGGCATTGCATGGTAACCACCACTGTGATGTTCTTAGCATAGATTGTTTGCTCATCCTGACTTTCACAAGCCTTCACCATAATGGTGTTCTTAACATTCGCATTGCTTGTATAACAATTTTCATTCTACAGTGCTTCAAATTTGTCAATGTTGATTCCAAAATCGTGTTGTATTTTAAGAGCTATCCTTTTTTTTTGCTGTTCCTTTTTGTTTATAGCTGTTTGCTCCTCTGTTTACTTATTTATTTTTGGAGACAGGGTCTCACCTGGCAGCCCAGCCTGGCTGGCCTGGAGCACATAGGAATCCTGCCTCTGCCTGCCAAATGTTGGGATTAAAGGCACAAGCCACCATCCATACATACTGATAGAGGTCAAATTAATCCAAAGTAACATAAAGAAACAATAATGCCCTTACAAAAGGACACTTATTTTCTATTTCAAAAGGAACTAAAGGAAGAATTAAGTTTTAAAAAAATATTTAATCACTGAAAATTTATGAACAGTTTACAAATATTTACCCCTCATTTGATGCTGATAGTCCAGGAAAAGCTGGAATTTAAAAATAATAAAAATGATGATGGCCTGTATTAAAATAATAAAATCTTTTATTATCCAACAAAAGCCCTATGCAGTTTGTGGTCTGTGTGCAGTTAACCGATTAAGGGGAAAAGGCTTTATTTGTAGCTATTTCATTGTAGATGGAGAAAGGTAAGCATGGAGGCTGGTTAAACTGACTAATCATTCCTCAAACATGTTAATGTCAGACAGTAGATGGATCCTAGAAGGTTGCATGTGACTGCTATGCATGAGTCATTCTTGAGTGGAAACAGAGCGCTAGGCAAAGGTGAGTAAATTAGTAAGTCTGTAAGAGCCAAACATAAAGCTTGTTGTTTTTCCACAAGGGCATAAAAATACCATCAACAACATGTAAGTGAAAAGTCCTGGGTGGAGCGATGGTGCAGTGGCTTGGAGCACTAGGTTAGATTCTTAACACCCACATGGCTGCTAACAGCTATCCTTATTTCCAGTTCCAGGGGAATTCAACACCCTCTTCTGACCTCCTTGAATTTTGTAAAACATAGGTACACTTGCACACATGCAGGCAATATACTCCCTGCTCTTGCAGAGGACCCGGGTTCGATCCCCAGCACCCACATGGCAGCCGAGAGCTGTCTGAAACTCCACTTCCAGGAGAGCTCCAGTTCCAGGGGAGTCCGACACCCTCTTCTGATCTCCGAGGCGTTGCACGTCACGGGTGCACAGACTTGCATGCAGACAATACATTCATACACATATGGAAATAAAAAAAATTAAAAAAAAGAAATTAAAATAATAAATAAAATAATTTTTTGGTGGTTTTTGAGACGGGGTCTCCCTGTAGCCCCAGTTGGCCTGGAACTCGCTCTGTAGACCAGGCTGGCCTTGAACTCATAGAGATCCTCTTGCCTCTGCCTCCTGAGAGCTGGGATTAATGGCGTGCACCACCATGCCTGGCATATAAAATATTTTTTTATGTCTCACAGTAGTATTAAGGGAAAAGGGGTTTCAAACTTTTCCAGACAGCAAGATGTCTCAGAAGTAAAGATACTTTCTTCAAGCCTGATGACCCAAGTTGGATCCTCAGAATCAGACGGTGAGGGAGAGAGCTGAGTCTTGGGAATTGACCTCTGACCTCCACATGTTCTTGGTGGTCTCTGCAACCACTACCTTGCTACATGTACATACACAGAATAAAGAAATGTTTAAAGCTTTAAATTTATAGTTTTAGTTGATCAAACTCTTAATCTTTTGCTAAAGGTTGACTGAGATGATTGTACCTCAGCACAAATGTTTTTCACACCTAGCTTCATATCGGGGAAAATACATTTAATATGACTTCAGCTCTAATGGTTTACTATTATTTTTCTTAGAAATAAATTAGATCACTTAGTTGGCCAAATAATATAAATGAGTATAACTTTATATTACTTAAACCAGAGTTTGAGTTTGATTTACTTTAACAGGAAAATAAACCATAGTTTTATCAACTTTTGTGAGATAGAGTCCCGGCTGCCAAATATAATTTTCTCTAAAGCATAAAAATATTAACTGGTCATTTACAAAGTCTTAGCTGTGGAGAACTGAGTAACTAGTTTGATCTTTTTGCCCTTTTCTACACTAATCATCAATTATACATTTGACTTATGAAAGCTAGGGTGGGACTCTAAATTATATCAGATTTTCTCTCTTGACCTCTCTTACTTTGCTTTCAGGCTTAAGAATAATTGTTCCACCACATCAAAATACCTTTGCTAGGTTAGTTTACAAGCGAGTCTGTTTACCAAGTGAAATAATGCAGATCTGTTGGCCTAAATATAAGAATACAGACAAATATACTGAAAACTCTAGACAGCACAATACCAACAACAGTCCTAAACAAAAAGACATATCTTTAAAAGTATGACATTTTCTTAAAGGGAAATTCATAGTTTCCATTTCTTACAAACATTCCTCAAATATTTTTTCATTAATGGACTCATTGCCCAAAGTTACCTTTAACAGCTATCTGGAATGATTTTTTATAACTGTGTGTTTGTTGGCTTTCCACACATGAATTACTTTCTACCTATAATATTTCATAATATTTCAAAGTGTGCATAGGGAGATGAGAGGTGTGTAGAAGGAGCAGGGTTTGCTATGTACTTTGAACTTCCCTACATGCTATAATTTCCATCTTTTCCTTCAAATTCTTTTTACATAGCAACTTTGTTTTAGAATGTTGGGCAAACTTCTGCATATCTCTTTCTACCTTATTAGTCTTTATCTTTGGGAGGTTTTGTTTATTATTTATTTATTGTATTTTATTTTAATATAATACTTTTATTGATGTTTTGTGTATTTCAGACAAGGGTTCCCTTAACCCCTGCTTGCCTGGAATTCACTATGTGGAACAGGCTGGCCTCAATCTCACAGATATCTGCCTGCTGGGATTAAAGGCATGCACCCCTATGCCTGGTGTTATATTAATCTTTATACTGAGATCTTTATTCCATATTCTACTGAGTCCATGCTTTATATAATATAATGTTGGGGAAAGGAAATGTAGCCTTGCATGTAAAGTCACTCTTACGTGTATCTAACATTGCTTTATGACTGATTTTAAAGCTTAGAATATAAAATTCCCCTTAAAGTTGTTTTATAAAAGCTTAGTAAAATCCATGTTGAAAGCAAATCAAAACTAAAATGGAGAAAGCAATAAATTCCATAGTGTTTAGTGCTGTGACATCTGTATGCAGCTTCCTTGTTGGGTGAAGTACTGTAATGAGACTCCATTAAAAAAGATCTTATGTTGCATTAAACGTTACCTATTCAATCATCCCTACACAAGGAAGTTCCTTGTAGTGGTCTTAGGACACCAAGCACCTGAGCTAAGGATGAACACAGCCTACATCCTGACCAATGCTGTGATGATGTGGGGACCTGTACGTTCTGTAAGGGAACACAACTCAGGGCTCCAGGTCTTTGGAGAAACCTCTGCTCAAGCCTGATGGTGACAGTAAACTTTCCAAGGTCTCCATGGGAGTCTCCGTGGCTTCTCTGTGTGTAGCTGGTTCCCTGCCATTTTTCCTGTAACAATCATATTATAGCAATTCCATTTCTTTGACAAACTTTAGTTAATTTTACAATAACACTGACTAACATTTACAAGCACAGTGGCCATTCAGTAAGCTACTGACTGCAGTCCTTTTATTTATTGTCCTTTACATGTGTATGAGTGTACTGTCTGCATGTAGGTAGGTGCACCCATGTCATGTGATGCTGCAGAGGTCAGAAGATGGTGTTGGATTCCCCTGGAACTGTAAGTTCTCTGAGGGTCAAATGTATTTTTTTTTCTTTTTATTGGCATGTATTAATTATAAAACGTAACAGAATTCATTCTAGTTTTGTAAACATATGCAGTACATTCTGATCCCATTTGTCCTCATTTCTCTGTCTTGCCAGTTTCTGTTTCTCTTGATTTCCTTTCTCTTCCCAAATTGTCCTGTTTTGACTTTCTTGTTCATTTTCTGTATATGCATGCGTGCGTGCATGTGTACGTGTGTGCATGTGTGTGCATGCATCTGTGTGTGCACGTGCATGCGTGTGTGCCTCTGTGTGTGTGTGTGTGTGTGTGTGTGTGTGTACCAATGAGTTTCATCAGGGTGGCTTATATGAGCATGGCTGCAGAGTCATTTACAGAAGCATGGGAGACTCACCAGTGGCTTAGGCCACTGTGGAAAAGCTCTCCCTTAGCAACCAATAACTGCCTATAAATTCTCACAGCAGGGCGGGGCCTTATAAACGCCTACCTCATCCATGTCAGATGGCAAAGGGCTTAATTTTGTGCAGATATTGCACAGGTAATTCCAGGTTCTGTACCATAATGACTGTAACAGCCACGCCATGTCAGAAGAGCGTTCATAGCCCTTCTCTGCATCCCCGGCTCTCATATTCTTCTGCTGCTTTTCTGCAATGTTCGCTGAGCCTTGGATGAGATGATACAGGCACTGCATTTCCTGCTGAGCACTTCACTTATTCTTGGTACTTCGACCAGTTATGAATCCCTGCAATTATTCCCTCTGCTGCAGGAAGAAGCTTTTTCTCTGACCACAGCTGACATCAGCACTAATCTACTCCCATAATCATAAATATTTAGAAGGTGTTTGATGGACACAATATGCCCATTTGGCACAACAAAGAGAAATAGCATCCTTACTAGAGCCTATAACCTCCCAGACATGGACTTTTGACCATGCTTGCAGCCCCAGGCATGATACCATAAACCATTAGCTACAACTATACTAATCATACTCTAGAGTTGTGGTCAATATGTATTAAATGACTCAATCCTCATGACAGTAACAGTGATGCCAGGAGCATATTTTACACTGAGAAATTCCTGGCATGCAGATGTTAAAAAGCAGCTCCAAGTGGCTTTCATTGTAAGGGAAATTTAAACTTGGAAAATCTAAGCTTAGGTGACTCTCTGTTTTCTCACATTCTTAAATCCTTTAGAACCTCAGATTTGTTTTCATGGAATCAGAGTATATTGTTGGTGTTTCATTCTTTCTGTTATTTCTCTTTTTGTTCTGCATAGAAACTCAAATTAGAAACTGATGATTTTTGAAATTAAATAGGAAACCCATAATTGAATGAGAGCGATTTGCTCTGGAGTCTGAAAAGGGAAGATTATCATTTGCATGAGATCAAATTAGACAAGTGATAGTAAATATTGAGACTGATGAATTAGAACTGAGAAAGACAAAACTATCTTTAAAATCAGAGTGTGTGATCCTAATCACACTATTATTGAAAATCAGAGGAAAGAGATGTCGAAATTAGCCTCATAGCCAAGATTAGCTTCCCTTGGGGAAATACTCCTGAGGTGCTGTGATACTGATCTGTGTTTTTACTGTGTTTTTATTGCTGCTTCTCTGCCAACCTTCAAAAAGGGACTATTGGGAAATGATACTACAGCTGATTCAGTTTTAGCGGGCCTTCATTAAAGTCTAATCAGCTTACATAATCTATTTTATATGTTTCGGTACTATTTGCTGAATAACATCTCCTCAAAATAACATTTTAATATCTTTATCAATAATAAACATAAGTAAACTGTGAACTTAATAAAAAAAAATGCAATTTTCCTGTCCCCTAGCAGTAATGAAAACAAGGGAAATCAAGTTCTTAGAGAATATCATATAGAAAGGAATTTTTTTCTGTATTTTATGGACAGAGGAAAAGGGTGGCAAGCTACTCTGAAAACACAAGAACTGAATTCTTTGGAAATATGCTCCTGTTTGAGCCTTCTTTTATGATCATATAGGCTCGTATACACAATAGTTACTCTCATATATTTTCCTTACTTATGTGTATGCAACTAACATTTTAGAGAATATTGTTGTGTAAACAGTGTTGCAAAGGGCTTAGTGGTAAAGATGTTGAAATAAAAGTTTTTTATACTCAATCATGAGTTTTGGATCTTATTGTGCTTGTTAAATTCCAACCAAATGAATTTCTCACTCTAATTTCTCTGCATATAGCAGTAAGTACAAGTAAGACTCACTAAAAGAATTAACAATATTTATATTATCATTACGCCAAGAAGAGAAAGGGGGGTCGCTGCTATGTGCTTGATGAGAAAGAAGATGAACAAAGAAACTGAATAAGTTGCTACAAGAAGAAGAAATTTCATTACATCAGAAAAAAAAGCCATAATAAATAGTCATTGATTGGGGATGGAGAGATGGCTCAGCCACTAACAAAATGACTGCTTTTGTAGAGGACATGGGTTCAATTTCCAGCACCTACATGGCAACTAACAACAGTCTAACTCTAGTTCCAAGGGAATCCAACACACTTTTCTGACTTTCATGGGCATTGCATGACATAGCTGCACTTACATATATGCAAGTATACATTCATACACATAAAACAAAAATAGGGGCTGGAGAGATAGCCTAGCGGTTAAGAGCACCGACGCTCTTGCAGAGGACCCGGGTTCGATCCCCAGCACCCACATGGCGGCTAAGAACCGTCTGTAACTCCAATTCCAGGAGAACTCCAGTTCCAGGGGAATCCGAGACCCTCTTCTGACCTCCGCAGCATTGCACGACACGGGTGCACATACATAAAGGCAAAACACAAAAAGTAATTTTTTTAAAAAAAAAAAAGAAAGAAGAATAAAAAAAAATAGTAAAATAAAGTATTTAAAAAATTTGCTGATAAACGATTCCCTTGAATGTTAATTTTCCTTCTGATCCAATCAGTTATAAACATTGTATTTATATATCACAGAACTTTTGTTGCTATATAATTCAACTTAGAAAACATTTTTGTCATTTTATATTGAAATTTTTAGAAAACAACAATTTTATATCTCTCAGAAAATAATGCAGAGTATAAGGGTAATGTCACTCAAAGTAACTAATAAAGCTTCAGCAATATTAATGGATTAAATCAAATAGACTAAATTTTAAGGATCTTTTACTTTAAAACAGAGCAAAATATTCAAGTAGCAGGGATTTGGATATTGAAGAAATTATCTATAGCTTAATATTACATTATTAGAAAATAAAACTTTTGTTATGCAATGGCAAAACATTGTTGCTTATGTTATCCCACAGCAAGGAAAGTTGCCTGCATAAGACTGGAACTCTCCTCTAATGGTTAGGAGATGTTATAAGCCACAGTAAGACCCTGTCATATTTAACAGAAAAAAATGTAATTCATGGAATTAACATACCATCCAAACATCTGTGTCTATGCCAAAGTAACCTACCATAACAATTAGTACTGTTTAAATACCTATATATCTTAATTGCTTGTGCTTCATTAGTAGGATTGAAAGGTTATTCCTGGACAAACTGTCAGCCCATGAAAGGAAACAGCCAGAATTGAACAGAGGTCCAAGACAACACAACTCCAGAGAAAGTAGACTGTTTTGCTTCTCATCCACCTGTGCCCCTTTTCTAAGCCTAGGGAACAATCTGTGGAAGAGCGGGCATGGTAGAATGTAAGGGCTGCAATTGGGGTGAACAGTGAAACTACAGCAATATAGTCTGGACACTCATTTGATCAATTTGATTGAACGTACAAGTTCCCCCCCCCCCCCGGATGGTGGGACCCATGGGCTGTGTGGGTTTGGGCACAACTGCTTGCAAACTAGTTTTACATGAAGGATGCTTATACTCATAAATTATCACTTATTGTTAAAAAATGAATAAAAACTGAGTGAAAGATGCAGGACAGTTATGCATGATCTGGGATGGGGTGGGGGGAAGGGAAAGGGAAATATGCCTGAACTGAATTGGAGAATGATGTATGAAATACGCAAAGCATCAATAAAAAAATGAAAATTAAAAAAAAAAGACTGGAACTGACATGATGGATTAGGGAGGGTGCTCAGAGCCACCTACTCCTTCTCTGCCAGACTATTGGCAGCTGAAGGGTTCTGGAGGAGAGACAGTCACTGTCTTCAGTTGTCTCCTAGCTTCTAAAACCACCAGGCTCTAGACTCAAGGCCACATAGACTGTCCTGATTAAAAACAGTCCAAAAACTAAACAAAAACATGAATGTAAGAAAGGGACCTGTAGAGATGAGCAGGGCGAGTAAGGAGATTCAAGAGATACTGGGTGGAGGGTGAGAGTCAGAGTGTACTGTCCGCACTTGTCAAACTGCCAAAGAACAAATTCAGTCAGTAAAAGGAAACCATAGCCAAATGGTAGTGTCTCTGATCAAAGTTGTGAGTAGCCTGAGTCTGTAGGTCAAAACATGAATATTTAGAAGGTAATTCGGAAGCATGGCCATTCAGAAAAATAACAAAAACTTGTTTTGGAGCTAATGACATCCCCAGATTTGGCATTTGATAAGAATTATAGTGCCAGTTATAAAATCCCTACTGTGGAGCAAGTCTTCTATTCAATCAGAAAGAGGTCAATTACCCTGTAACAATCAGGACACTATTATACTGGTAGACACATCTTGCCAGTATTGTAGCATGTGTGGTCCAGCCTCGGCCAAAAACACTGATGTCTTTTCTGCTATAACATCCTGCATAACAACTTCCAGCACTATGACAGCGAACCAACTGTAGGAAGTTTCCAGGTCAACTTGAAATTTATTTCTTTATGTCTCTAAGTATGTGGTGTCTTCAACAACAGCACTATAACATGTAGTTTCAGTGCTTAACCAAGGGCAATGACAATATCCCATGTTGTTGTAGACACCTCTGAGCACCCCCTCCTAGAGATACATTCCATGCTTTGTACTGATACTGATTTAATAACCCATGTCTTCTGGAAGCAACATTGTCTACTCATGAAGGATATTGTTTAGCAAACTCCTTTTTAAGTTGTACTTTGAAATTGTTGTACTAACTAACAAGTTGGTCTCATAAGGCTTTTTCATAGATCCTTACTGTAACCCATTCTCTAGTCCCCTCCTTCTCATTCCCTACACCCATCCGTGCTTAATCCCCTCTCTTCTTTCATTTCACTTGTGTTCTATTATTCTTCTGCTGTTTTGCAGTTGGCTTTTAAGGTAATCGCCCGGCTTCAGTATTTCTTTTCCTACCCCTTCTTTTGGGTTATCCCTCCCCTTCATACCAGGACTTCCCCTTATTCCCCACCTCTCCCAGTTTATGCCTTTCTGCCTCCAGTATTCCACCTCATTACTTTTAGTCCTATTAATCTTTCCCTCCTTCCTTAATATTCCACTCCCAAAGGTCCCTTCCTAGCTGTATGTTTGCCAATTGTGCTTCAAAATAAACACATAAAACAAAACTATTGGAAGCTTATATGAATAAGAGACAAGACAGTATGGTATGTGTCTTTCTAAGCCTGATGTACAGAGCACTCAATCTAATTTTTCCAGTTCCGTCTTTCTACTACAATTTTTTTTTCAATTTTAATTTTTACAAGTGAAATTATTTCATGGAGTATATGTACCACATTTTTTTTTCTCATCCATTCTTGTTGCCAGACATTTAGGTTGATTCAATTTCGGACATACTGTGAATAGAGTAGCAGTGGACAGCAGTAAGTGGAGTGTTACATAACTGGGTACTGAGACTGGGAAAATGAGAGCTCATCTGTAAATAGAACATCAGTGCCACTGCCACCAAGGCTCATGAGAAGATGCAGTAAGAATGCAAGAGCTTGCGGATGGGAGGACAGCCATCAATTCTTGTCTCCTAGACATGACACGGCTGTCATCACCGTGAACTCACAGCTGCTGTGGCTACCCACACAAGACAAGATCTGCATAAGGACAAATAGCCCAGATCCCAGCATAGATGATTCCCAGGACCCACTCCTTACTGAGGACTTATAGGCAGTGGATAGTGGCTCAAAGGAGGGAGAAACATTATTCTTGAGGGTGTCACCACTGGTAGCTAGCCTGGGTTACAGTGGATGGCCTGACACACAGTCCCATACAGGCAGATCGAAATGAACCAGGTGTTCTTCCTACATTCAGAGAAAAAGGCTTCCTGGAATTTATGCTCTATCTACATTCACTTTTCAGTTACTTACCTATATGAATGATTTTTACAATATGGACATAATCTGTATAAAGACTTTTACCTGACCTTACATTAAAACGTTACTGTTTATAATCTAAACAAGCTCATTGAGCTACATGGTCTCCTTGTGACCCAGACATATAGTTTTAATCTCTTAGGAGCTCCCCTTGCTCCCCACCCAAGCTAGTGTGTGAATGTGCATAGGAACGCTCTACATATCAAAGGGCTGAGAGCAGCCTGCCACTCTCATTTCAAACAATGAGCTAAATTGAGAAAAGTCTGTTTGTCCTTACGTGACATATTCTAGGGCCAGAGATCAAAGGGTGAGGTTCTCTGCTAAGATAAGGGTGGACCCTCACTTTTCATTTATTTTTTTCTCTATTCTTTTTTTTTTATTGAAGTTTTGTGTATTTCATACAACATTTCGTTCATAGTTAGATCCAATTCCCTTTCCTTACTCCCTCCCTGCCAGAGCTCATGCATTCTACCATACATGTCTTTCTTCTTTTTTCTCAGTCTTTTTACATTTTTTTGATGCAGATGTTTACTGTTTGGGACATAAATTTACTGTTTCAGACCAGTTTTTTTGACCTAGACTTTTTTGTTGTTGTTGTTCCTTACAACTTATATTGCTCCAAAATATGCCTATATGGATACCACAGATATACCAATAGTATGACCTCTGAAAATAAACTCTAGGTTAGTTCCAAATTATATTTAGGGCTTTATATTTTGATAATAGGATTGTATGCAGGTAAAGAGACAATGTTACTATTCTACATTACATAGCAAGTTGATGAGTAACATCATGTATTATATTGACTACAAAACAAAGCCATAAACAGGAATTGTTCAGTTTGACTTCAAAAGAGAGAATTGGTGTTAACATCCACAAATGAGGGATACCACATGGCATTTGTTTTTTCTGGAACTGTATTACTTCACTTAGCATAAGGGCTTCTAGTTCCATCCATTTATCTACAAAGTTCATGTCATCTTTCTTTAAGGCTGCTTAGAATTCCAGTGTGGAGATGTACCACATTTTCTTTATCCACTCTTAGCTTCAGAGACACTTTGCTTCCAGCTATTGTGAAAAGAGCTGCAATAAACATAGATGTGCATGTATCTCTGCAATAGGATGAGTCTTGTGGGTATATACCCAGGAGTGGTATATACCCACAAGACTCATCATATATCAGAGATATATTATATATAAGATATCTAATCTATATATCCTATACCTTACTGGGTCAGGTGATAGGCTCATTTTCAGTTTCTTAAGAGTTCTTCACACTGCTTTTAATAGGTGTTGCACGAGTTTGCATTCCTATCAACAGTTGGATGAGTGTTCCCCTTTCCCCACAACCTCTCCAGCATTTGGTATGCTTTGTTTTCTTTGATCATAGCTAGTCTTTATGGAGTAAGATGAAATCGTAAGGTCTTAAGGTGGTTTTAATTTACATTTCCTTAATTATTAGTGACATTGAACACTCTTTTTTTTGGTATTTTTGAGACAGGGTCTCCCTTTAGTCCCAGCTGGCCTGGAGCTCACTCTGTAAACTAGGCTGGCCTTGAACTCACAGAGATCTACCTGCCTCTGCCTCCCCAGTGCTAGGATTAAAGGCTTGCACCCCCATGCCTGGCTGGACATTGAACACTTTTTAAGATGTTTCCCAGCCACATTTACTTCTTCATTTGTGAGGTCAACTCCAAATTGATCAAAGACCTCAATGTGAAACTGAAAACTGTGAAAATGATAGAAGAAAGCTTTGGTAGTAACCTACATGACATAGGTGTAGAAGTCTTTCTAAATTATACACCAGCTGCGCAAAAAATAAGGTCAACAATTGACAAATGGGACCTCCTTAAACTCAAGAACTTCTGTACAGCAAAAGAAACAAACAATGAAGTAAAGAGAAACCCCACAGAGTGGGAGGAAACCTTCACCACTGATACATCTGATAGAGCATTAACATCCAGAGTATGTAAACTACTCAAAAAAACAAAGGAGCAGGAAAAACAAATGACCCACTCAAAAGATGTTGTAAAGACTCCACCAGAAAACTCCTAGAAATCATCAAGAGTTTGAGTAAAGTACCAAGATACAAAATTAACTTAGAAAAATCAGTAGCTTTTCTTTATGCCAATAACATGCAAATGGAGAAGGAATACAAGGAGAATTCCCCACTCACAATAGCCTCTTAAAAATAAAATATCTAGGAAGAAACCTGACCAAACACACCAAAAATCTCTACAATGGAAATTTTCAATTCCTTAAGAAGGAGACTGAGGAAGATACAAGAAGATGGAAGAACCTCCTATGGTCATGGATTGGAAGAATCAGTATGGTAAAAATGACCATCCTGCCCAAAGTAATACACAGATTCAATGCAGTCTCAAGTCAAATCTCCATGAGCTTCTTCACAGGCCTAGAAAAAAAAATCCTACATTCATATGGAGAAACAAAAGACCCTGGATAGCTGAAGCAACCCTGAGCAAAAAGAGCAATATGGGGTTGCGGATTACCCTGACAGATTTCAAACCTTATTACAGGGTTACAGTCATAAAAACCAGCCTGGTTTTGGCACAAAAACAGACCCATAGATCAATGGAACAAAATTGAGGATCTGAAACTGAGCACATCCAATTTCAGCCACCTCATATTCCACAAAGGGGCCAAGAATACTCAGTGGAGGAAAGAAAGCATCTTCAGCAAATGGTGTTGGCAAAACTGGGTCTCCACTTGCAGAAGAATAAAACTTAAACCCCCACCACCTCTCATCCTGTTCAAAAATCAACTCCAAATAGTTTAAGGGCCCTCACTTTTAATTCCTTGTTTAATTCAATAAAATAATGAGCCAAAGGTCATGCTTGGTACTCAGTTTGCAAAAAATTACCTAAAGCATAAGTGTTCAGCAGTTTTGGGGTCCACTCTTGGCCTTAGACTCATGAGCATCAAAGTAATAAAACGCTTGGTAGCTTGACAGTGCTCTAGTGAATGAACCCACACCAAAAATGGCATTTGGGGATACAAGTCTAACTTTATAGGCACACACACACACACACAAATAATGCTAGGCTTTCAGGCTGTTTCTTTCTTAAGGCATAACCATTATGTGGCTTAGAAACAGAATCATCAAAAAATTCAGTTGAATCTACACTTGTATCTAAATCAAATAGATGTTTATTTGGATAGATTTATTAAACCACGGGAGCAGAATCTGGTCTGATATGTTCTGTGTTATGGTCTTTCGAACTCTGGCTAGATCTGTTCTGTGCCATGGTCTTGAGAACTCTCTGCCAAAACTGTTTGGTTCTATGGTCTTGAGAACTCTTTGGCTATATCTGTTCTGTGCTATGGTCTTGGAACTCTGCTGTCCATCTGCTTATCAGTGCACAGTTGCTTTAACACACATAAAGGCTGATCCAAAGGCCTAGAATAAACTGAAAACATAAAGTATATTAGAGTAGTGATTCCTAATGTCTTCATTAAGAATTACACTTACAATTTTTAGTGATTTAAAGTTACTTGCTATAGAATGTGTTGAAGTTTTATCAAATTTTTTTTTCTTCTTTCCAGGACGTCTGTATGTTTGAATTGATATTTAGATCAAATCTTTTTCAGGATCACAAATAAGTCCCTTATTACTATCTGACAATACTTCAGTCCATTAAAAAGAGATCACTTTTTTTACATTAAATAAGGCTAGTTACTGAAGCAATCTTCAGTTTACAGAAACTATTGCAGTTTCCAATTCCAGACTTTCTATTTGGTTCTATTTTATAGTTTCTAAATTCGTATTCTGTATTTACTGAGGCATTGCAATCAAACTTCCTTAGAACTCCTTGCGTCCTTCTGTAATATATGATGCATGTAACCTCATTAGTGCAGTGTGGTTTCTTCTCCTTTAAGTGTGAATGTCACACCTTTCATTCCTACTGTCCTTCTAGATAGTTCATAACTTTCTGTGAAAAATTAACTTTAGAGAGCATGTCAAAAGGTTGGTCCTGTGATTTCAGTATGAACTGTCTCTCATATGATGTGCACAAACATAATCCTCAGTCCAGGGACTATTTTGAAAAGTGATGGAAACCTAAGGATGGTGGCTATCAATAGAAGAGGTGGCTGGAAGGTAAGGGGCCACCGAAAGGCTGTGAGGGCTGTCTACCTTTGCCTGACTTCTTTCTGGCATCGGACTTTGTCACATGATCCAATCGCCATGTTCTGCTTCACCAGAGGTCCAGATGAAGAAAGCCATGGATGGTAGGGTGAAACCTCCAAAGTTGTGAGCCAATACGCACTGTTCTAACTTGTTAATAACAGGTTTTTTGTCATGGTGACTATACGAATCTTTTTTTTTTTTAACATTTTTTTATTGATGCTTTGTGCATTTCATACATCATTTTCCAATTCAGTTCAGGCATATTTCCCTTTCCCTTCCCTCTATACAAATCTTAATAAGCCTCTCTATCTATTAGGTTTTGTTAATGTTTATATCTTCAATTTTTTTTAACAACTGGCTGGATAATTTTAAAGACAGTTTCTACCACAGTAGCAAGCATAAGAAAACTCTGATGTGGTTACTGAGCAGGCACACCACTGGATAGATATCAGGTATGCTTATAGATGGCATAATGATATCAGGAGGGTTACCTCTTTTTCTTTGGAAGGTCCTATGTTAAGCTCCATGAATTTCCAACTAACCGTTTTGTATTAGATTCACTGTATCATGAACATAACTTCTTTAACAGTCGGATTTAATTAACCTGGTCCTCTTTACAGTGCTTTTTCTGTAGCTTTGCTGAGAGTAACTGAAAATAAAAATTATATATTCTTATGGTGTATGACATGATTAGTTGATACACACTGGAAATTATCACGTAGCTCAAATTAATTAACATATTCATTGCCTTACTTACCTCTGTGTACACACATGCATCTGTGATGTGAATATGTAAGATCTCTCTTAGCAAACTTCAAATAAAGTATAGTCATTGTGACCCATATTAGCTCCCCAGGTTGTATTCACCTTAAAGCTCCCTACAGCTCTGTATTATTTATGACATATTTGTTTCACCAAGAGGAAACCATAGAACTCCGCCAGGGTCCATTTCAGGAGTAGAACTTGAAGTTCACATGCAAAGTGAGTGTGCGGAGCAAGAAGAGTGCCACAGCTCACTTCATTCCAGGGTTGCATGAGTAGATTCTTACCTAATTGTTTAAATTTGAAGCTAGTCAATAAGAAAATAATATAATTCAAATTGTTAATCATCCATTTCTTTTCTTCACAATACATGGATATTGGTGTCTGTTTTAAATAATTCAGAACAAAAAAATTAAATTATGTATTTTTCCAGGCATGGTGGTGCTTATTTCCAATCCTGGGAAGCGGGAGGCTGAGGGAGGAGGTTCCAGTGAGGTAAAAGCAAATCCAGAACCATTGCAAAGACTCTTTCTCAAAATAAACAAACAAATAAATAAATAAATAAATAAATAACCAAAAGCCGAACAACCCAAATTATTTACACTACGGGAAGATTTTATATTTATTGACTAAAAATATCAAGATTAATCACTTATAAATTCTAATAGAGTTTCCAATGGACGTTAAGATTTAAAGATCAATATGCCCAAAATATGATTTTTGTCTTACATTAATTGTCACATGTGTGATTTTGTACCTGATTTTAATTTTTTTCATACATTTTAAAATTCCCATTATTATTTAGAGTTATTTCATAATTCTCTTAAAAAGGAAATAATTGTTTTATAATTTTCAGTTAATAAAGCTGTGCATATTAAATATCTATAGAGTACACAAAACTGTTGTTTATATTAGGGAAATTTTAAATCAAACTGACTAATCAATAAGTATCTCATACATTGTAATTTTTGTAGTAAAAAATTTGAAATCTTTTCTACCAAGTTGAAATATCCTGAAGATTATTATGGAGTAGAGTAGAGTAGAATAGAGAAAGATTCTGCACAATATGGCACTAAAACTTATTCTGTCTGGCTGAAATGAAACTTTGTGCTTTCATCAACATCTCCCTTCTATTCTACTACCCATTTTAGACCCTGATTCTAATATTCTGTGCTCTAGTTCTGAGAGTTCAACATTTTCAAGTTTCAACACAGGTGAAACCAGCTGTGTCTGGTTTATTTCCCTCAGCATAGTGTCTTCCAGGTTTGTCAATGTTGAAAGTTTGAGAGAGTTTCTTCTTTACTGTAATGTTTGGATATTATTTCAAAAAAAAAAAATATATATATATATATGATTTTTCATTGTTCATTTTTCCAGTTCTGCACATGTATCTTCTTTCCAGATCTTTAGCTCTTAGGAATAAGATTGCAGTGAACATGAGCAACAAGACAGGGGTTTGTTAACATCCCAGAGGTGGGATTTCTGAACGATAAGGCAGTTCCATTACAAAGCTGTTAGGGAATGATTAAATCCCTTTTCCATCCTCTTTTCCCAATATCCGTGTTACTTTATAATTGAGCCAACAGTACATAAGGGTTTACAATGGAACTATGTTAATTTTGTTAGTTCCCCCAAGGAAATATCATGATGTCTTGCTGAAATATATTAATTTACCCACTGAAAGGTCATGCATTGTATCGGAGTTCATCAAATATCTCTAAAGACATCTCCACATAGTATGATCAAAGGAAATCTTTAAAGTGAATTTATTATGAAAAGTGAAATAGGACTTTGGACTTTTTCTCCAGCAAACTCCTAACAAGTGTGAAGGACTGGCTGTGTAAATGGACCTTACACATGGTGAATAAAGATACTAATGCAGATGTATGCATTGATTTGTGTTTCTCAACCAATTTTGTCTCCTGGGAACATGGGCCAATGTGCATAGGGAGAGGATCGTTCATCCTTCTGAAAAGTCAACTATCCCAAAATGTCAACAGCCTTAGTGTTAAGAAGCCCTGCCATGGATAAATGTGACCTTTTACAAAACTGTTATGAATTTACTCAACTCATATTTATTGGGCATATTCCACATCTAAAGTACTGTCCTGGATTTGGGGGATTAAGTGATAAATATGCAGCAGACAGTTTTCTTATAGAACTCAATCTCTCAGTGAGTCCGTTGAAGGAATTCCATTGCAGATAAATCAAAGAAGGACTCAAGCAAATCACCAGCTCTGAAGGGAGGCAAATGTGTGTTCAGTTTGTTGACCACCCATTCACTGAGGATGAATTTAACTTTCAACCTGTCACATAAACATAAAGGTCCTATGATTTTATGTCTATTTATACTTAGGATTAAAAATTTAGGTCTATCTAAATTATTAGAACTCAAGCTTAGAAGTTCTGATGTTCACATTTCACAAACAATTTTATTTTCATCATTAATATGGAATCATTGCAAAGAGAATTAAAAAATATTTTATTGATTTTTTTATTTTTATTTCTGTATGTGTACGAATGTACTGTCTGCATGCAGGTGTGTGCATCCATGTCGTGCAATGCCGCGGAGGTCAGAAGAGGGTGTCGGATTTCCCTGGAACTGGAGTTCTACTGGAATTGGAGTTTCAGACAGTTCTCGGCCACCATGTGGGTGCTGGGGATTGAACCCGGGTCCTCTGTAAGAGCGGTCGGCTCTCTTTACCGCTAGGCCATCTCTCAAGCCCATATTTTATTGATTTTTATATGTATCTGAGTGTGTTGCCTGCATGTGTGCAAGTGCTCCTGTGTGCTGCAGTACTCATGGATATCAGAAGGCGTTGGATTCCCTAGAACTGGAGTGACGGATGGCTCTTAACTGTGATGTGGGTGCTGGGAATTGATCCTGGGTCCTCCTCAAGAACTGTCAGTGCTCTTAGCCTTTTAGCCTTCTCTCCAGCCCTGAAAAAAGAATATTAAAAGAAGCATTATGTTTCAAGAATAATGTCGCAGAAACACATTGCAATTCTGATACAACATCATGTTATCAATTTCTCTCTCCCACCTTCAGAGACTGTTAGAGACCTGAAGAGGAAGCACTGAACAGGGAATTAGTTGAGATAATACAAACTCTTGTTGTGTTAAGTAGAGCTTGAAGATAACATGTTGTTGGAATTTGGAGTGTTTCCTTTCTCACTGCTTTAGGCCAGCATTAGCAGGGGGAAAGTGAGTAGGGCCTTTCCTTAAAGCTAAGCTGTGACTGTAGATTTTTGCTAGCATAATATCCATTTCTTCACCTACAGATAATATTAATGTTCCTAAAGTAATTTTAAATTTTTAATAGGTTCTATTAGTTAAGAATTCTATTGTATCACCCAAATTTGAGTAGAAAGGAAATCTCTGAAGAAGCAGTAAGCTCAAAAACCTGAGCCTGCCATGGTAGTGCACATCTTTAATCCCAGCACTCAGGAGGCAGAGGCATGTGGATATCTGTAAGATTGAGGAAAGCCTGGTCTATGTAGATAGTTCCAGGCTATCTATGGCTGCAGGGAGACCCTGTTTCAGATAAATAAACATATAAATAAGCCCTGAAATAATTTCTGAAGAATGGTTACTGCATTAGTATTTATTGTTCCTGATTCTGCAATGTGAGAAACTTGGGTTCGAATGTTATGTTTGCACTTATAAAATGTCTCTTACATTTATGAGATTTTAATTGTTAAGACTCATGAAAATTAGCCATAACAGAAACATCCTTTGTATGATTAAATCAGCAATAAATATTTTCTCATGTATAGAAAAGCAAGGGCCAGTGGTTCTCATCTTTTATCCATTCAACCTCCTGAAATAGGTTCAGGGTAAATGAAAAGGCACTTCATTTGACTGACCGTAAATGCATGTCACCTTTTGGAAAATGCACTGTTGGGCTCCTTAACTTTGTTCCCCTTCAGTTGCTGCTAACAACATAGAAATGATGTTTATATTTAAAACCACGGTGTCTCCCCCACACTAACATCAAAAGCAGAATTCAGCATTGCTGTCATATATACGGCCACAGTGGACATCATTTTGTGTTAGCTCTGACTGATAGAAACCCCAACACAGGGTCAGTAGATGAAAGGGAGATTCTTACACATGGCCTAGGCTTCATATTTTCCCAACATTCTAAGAAAATGGAATAGACTAAATAAAATAAGATGAATGGAATAAATTACTGAATATCTGAAAATAATCATAACACTGTATCTTCATCATTTTGTCAGTTGATTTAAATGAGCAACTTGGATGTTGGTATATGATTTAGATTTGAGGTCACCCCTTTGAATTTTATTATAATAATATGCAGAATGATGGGGGTAGAAAGAGAATATATTTTGTGATTATTTTACAAAATGGAGTCCCAACTAGAGAGGTCCATTAGACATATTGCTGAAGATATTTGAAAAATAACACTTTTTCATGTAATAGAATACACAGTTTTATTTATATCCTGAGTACATATTAGTATTTTAGTTGCTTAATCTGAATTTTAAGGAAGATTCACTAAAATAAATAAAACAGCTAGTTAATGGATTTTTGTAGAGTAACCCTTTAATGGTAGGGGATTTAACTTAGTGGCAGAGCACTTGCCTAGATTAAAACTAGTTTACAAGTCTTCCAGAAATTGGAAACTAAAGATTTAATCTAAAGAAAATTATCTCTAATGAAAAAAAAACTTACTTCTATGTCATCTGGCAAAACATACAAAGAGAGTAAAACAAAAGTACTTCTAAGTCTTATTCATGAATGAAAAAGTTGACATTTAATTCATCAAGCTACTGTGTCTAATTTTTATCAGCACTGAAGTGTTAGCCAATTTATCTTGTAGATCTTCGAATAAACTTCTCAGTCTCTGTGAAGGGTGCCTTTTATGAGATGATTACATAAGTTTCAAATATTTTGTTGTCTTCACTTGTTTATTTGAAACTTCCTAAGAATAACGTCAACTTACAGGTTATGAGATTCATTTTTGTTCTGTACAAAAACATATTTTACCCTCAGCATGCTGATAAGAAACCCATGTATTTAAAGCATTCATTTTTTGGTACTGTATTTTCGGGTAAAAATTAGACAATGGGATTCTAAACTGTTATCATATTTGGAGAATAAATATTTCAGCAAATGAGCTTGTTTTATGAGCAGCTTAGGGTAAAATTTGGAATATGTGATAATTTATTGACAGAATTTTCAGGTTGATAATGGACAACAGATTCCTGTGCTGAGATGAATTTGTAATCAAACATTTTGTGTTTATCTTTTAATATTATCAGAAGTGCCAAAATGTTCTTCCACAAACAGCTATAGATCTGCTCCAGTGCTCCCATATGTGGCTAAAGTAGCCAAATTGTGTGTTACAAAGCAAGGATAAGATTAATTTGGTCAGGAAGCTTTTAAAGACTGGAACCCTCTATTGATTGTTTACAATTAGCACTTAATTAGATAGATTTCTGACCAGGTCTAAATTTTTCAGTGCCAGGAGAGAATGTAGTTTAACTGGATTTCCCTAAATGGGATATAGAAGTAATGACTTGGGTTAATTGTTATTATCATAAACTATTCATTCACTACTTTCCCAATCAACTTATATATTTCCATTTTATAATAATAATTTATCATACCTGTTATGATAGAATCAACATCTCATATTTTCTTCATCAGAAAGGTGAATCCAGGGGGTTGGAGAGATTTCTCAGTGGTTATGAGCACTGATTATTGTTGCAGAGGACCCAGATTTGGTTCCCAGCACCCATATGGCAACTAATAACCAACCATAACTTCAGTTCCAAGGGATCTGATACCTTCTTCTGACCTGTGTAGTTATTGAACAACATGGGTGCACCCACATACATGCAGGCAGTACACTCACGCACATAAGATATAAATAATAAATATCATTTAATAAAAGAGGATATTCAAGAGCACAATAGGGCCAGTGAACTGGCTCAGTGAGTTACAGCACTGGCTGCCAGTCTTGATGATCCACATACAATCCCCAATGTCCATAGAATGGAAGGCAAGAGCTGACTCCAAATTTCCCTCAGTGTCCACATGTGCATCCTGGCATATATATGGGTACATATGTAATGACACATAGTAACAAGATAAACTATAAGAAGCATTTTTTAAAAGATTAGAGCCTTTATATTCTCTGACAAATATATATATATATATATATATATATATACACATATGTGTCTCAATATATACAAAATATATATGTGGAAGATACAATGACTTAGTATATGTGCATATGTCACCCTATTATACTAGAACTTCTTAAAATGGATCTATTTATCAGTTTCAAAGAGCCCCTGCATCACACACAGATGTTACCATAAATTCAAATTCATTTGATCTCTCCTAGAGATTGAGATGGACATTATTAATTTAACCAACTACAGTGAAGGGCAAGTTGTCACAACTACACACTAGTTCGCACTCTACCAAAACTGACTTCAGGGAACAGATACTGAACAGTAGCTCGTACTTTAGGCTGCAGGGTTGCACTGACTGATGAGCCATTGCCAACTCTGCACTCAGTTATTGGACTTTACTGCTGGAAATGAACTCTTTGAACACATTTTTCTGTCTATGGAACAGGCAATTAGTGGCCTCTTTCGACACTGCAGCTCTTCATTGTTTCTTGGCTCTAGGCCCAGCAGTCTAGTGAAATTAATTAATTTAACATTCATGGAACCCTCTAATGCTGAAATTGGAAGGAACTTTAGAGGTCAGTTAGTCCAATCTTTATATTATGTGTGATTCACATACTCATTGACTGATTGCCTGCAAGGTGGTATACTGGGTATTTCTCTATTAGCTTCTCTTCAGGAATCTGAGAAGCAATTATATTCTAATCTGAGCATCATTATAAAGGTGCATGAAAAAGGTAGTGGGATAGAGAGATGGCTGATGTGACCATATGTGACTTAAGGGTTCTGTGACTTAATTCTTTTTTATTTTATTTTCCAATTTTGGGGCTGGAGAGATGGCTCAGTGATCAAGAGCAGTTGCTACTCTTGCAGAGGACCCGGGTTCCCTACCCAGCACCTAGAGAGTGACTAAAAGCCATCTGTAACTCCAGTCTTGGAGGATCCAATGCCCTCTTTTGACCTCATTGAGTTCTCCACACATGTGGAGCACTTGTATGCATTCAAGCCAAATACTCATACACATGTTTTTTTTAATAAAAATATATATTATGAATTTTTACTTTTGTCTCTGTGAGTGTGCCTCTGTGTGTGTGTGTGTGTGTGTGTGTGTGTGTGTGTGTGCATATGCATGCTTGTAGGTATGTATATATCCTAGGAAGCCAGAAGATGGCGTCAGATCCTCTGGAGCTAGAGTTACAGACAGTTGTTAGCTGCTATGTGGGTGCTGGAAATGAACCTGGAGTGTGGGAAAACTTAGTTAAGATGGGTAGCATTCTAAGCCAATGATACCTCCTTGTCCACACCCATGGGGTAGGGTGTAGTCATGAAAAGCTTTAGGATTCAGCCCTGAGAATTGAGTCATGATGGATATTTAAGCAGACATCTTGGAATAAAAGCTCTCTTTGCATTTGAACCTCAACATGCAAACACGTGGTGTGCCTTCTGCGTGTATTTTCCACATGGGTCATTCCAGGATTAAGTGGGCCCCACCACAAATCTAGACAGTGAACCCACAATTGGCATCCAAATGTGGGGCAGAAGGAAACCTTGACAGCTTAGGCATGCATACCCCTAAATCTTGCCTTTTTCTTCTCTTTGTTCTCTCTCCTGTTATCTATCTGTTGTGGTGGAGCTATCTTTCCTGCTGGTTTCGGTGGATGGGACAGTGGTCTGAGGGAATGTGGCTTTGTACATGTGGAGGAGAGCAGCCTGGCTCTGATTTGGTTCAGAGGGTTCACCCAATGCCTTCCAGGCATGTGCCTCATGGCATGGTCACTCCTGCAGGCTATAAAAGACAGTGACCTCAAGGCCGAATTTAATATTAAGGCTTAGCAGTTGTGCTTGGCCTTAAAACCATTTTTCATAATTCTACAGGTCTGAAAAACTTTCTGGTTTTAAATTCCACCCCCCAAAGAAAGGCTTCATCCCCTGCTGTGAGGAACCCCCTCCTCACCTCAAGTTCTGTTCCAATCTTAACTTGTTCATATGTAAATTTTCTCCTGGTAGCTCTCCTCTACCTGAGCCCACTTCTTTCTGTTGCAAATTAAGGCCTTGTCATGGAACCCCCCTCTTCCAAGAGCATGCTCTTCCAGATAATTTCAAGCCTTGGCCATTTTTCTCTTAAATTTTGTATACAAAATCTGTTTTTGGATAAAAGTGTGTTGCTCTCTTGTCTTCTTGTGGGTTTTCTCTAAATCTAACTCTTCTTACCTAAAACCTGCCAGCTATTTGCAGATCCAAGGTTGGGATTTAGCTAACAGTAATTCAAATCCATTTCAGCATGCTTAACTTAAAATGTAATATTTTTACTTAACCCCCAGGTACCCTAGATATCCTTTGAGTAAATATATGTGCACAGTTAAAATTAATTGTTTTAATTTTATCTTGCTGTTTTTAAATGTGTTTCACCTTAAAAATCTCTTCTCACAGAATTCTTGATCACACGTGGTCTGAGCTCTGGCCTGGTGCCATAAGCCTGCCTGCTGTGCATGCATACCAGCTGCTGCACTCAGCACATGATATCTAAATCATGCCCTTTAAATTTTGATTTTAGGTAACTTCCTTTTGATTTCAGCATTTTGGAAACAAGATAGATGGATTTCTAGGAAAGTTTACAGGCCTTGAAGTTCTAACAAAACAAACTTGCTCTAATAAATTGTGTATTTTTAAGGACCATTGGTAAAAGTCTCTTTAAAAACATGAATTGATATTTTGGTTCAATTTAAATGAGAAATTTTTTGAATGAAACTGTTTTATGTTTCTTTAAGCCCATCTTCAAGCTGTGTGTATATGTGAGTGAATGTGAGCTCCCATTTTTAATTCATTATAATCCTACAGGTTTAAATCTATTTAGCTGCCTATAAACAAAAATAGATTCAATTCATAAAAAATGTTTGTTTTATGCCCCTTAGTGTCAACAATTTTTAATTGGGTTTATAGTATGCATATTATTCAATTTAATGATAAACGGTTGATTATTTTGGTAATTGTTATTAATAGTTATAGTTATTGTTATTGAATATAATTATTAATAATTGATAAAATTCAGTCTAATGGTAAATTGTTCATTGTTGTTGGTTATTATTATTGACAATTATTATTAATAATAATTAATATTATTGTGACTAATAATGGTTAATAATGAATTAATAATAATTAATAATGGTTATAATTGTTGTGATTATTGCTGTGATTATGGATAATTATTATTCTTCCAATGTCCTTAATAATAAGACAAGATGGATCAGTCCAAGACTACAAACAACTTTGGCCTGTCTACTTTTGGAAATCCTCAATCTTTAGATTTGTAAATACTATATAGACAGTTAGGCTTAGCAGAGGGACAGCTTAGAGATAATTAACCAGAAGGGACAGGATAGGGAAAGAATAGGAGTAGACTTTAGAGATAGTTCATTAAAGGCAAATGGTTGGAAATGGGCCTAAGAGGTGGCATATAGATCTCAGCTGTTTCATGGATTACTAGGACATTTATTCTAATTATGTAAAAATAACCTATAACAAATTATAAAAATTTCATTTTTTTATTGGATATCAAACAATATGGCTTTCTTCTCTTAAAGGTCAGCCCAACAAATCTTTTTTTTTTATGCTCAACTTTATGTTTATTCAACAACTTTAAAAATTCTAAAACAGTACATACTAAAAAGAATATTGGAAAATATAAACATAAAAGAATTAAGTATATATACATTAATGGAAAGGGCAGAAAAGGAATAAACATAGTAAAAATATAGATGAAACACATGGTATACTGGAATCCATCAGTGGCTAATGGGATCTTCTCATGAATTCTCCTTCTGATATCCAGCTGTCTCTTGCTGTCCACAGAGCATCAGTCTCCATGGAAACCTATGAGAAACCATGAAATGATGCTGTGCATCAATGTCCACTTCTGTCTTCTGACTTTGGGGCCTTTCTGGTCTTTTCCTAAGACTTCATTTTGGTCTTCCAAAACAGGTCCCTCTGTAGATCCTGTTATGTCTTGAACTACTGTGCAAGCACCTATCTGGGGGTCACTTGGTACATTTATCTTGGTACCATTTTTGGTTTCTGTGGAAAACACCGATTCAGTAAGGATATCCTTCACTGGAATGCTGTCATCCATCCTCAATTTTTGTTTTCTGTCATTATTTCTTTATCATTTTCTTCATACTCTTGGTTTCTCAATTCCACTTTCACTGGTTGTGGCTGCTTTGATCCAGACTTAATCACACCCTTTTTTGTAGTATCACATCGATGCTTTGGGTGCACACATTTGTCAGCCCATCTTTCCTCTAGGCTGCTTATATTATTTGATGTAGTATTGTCATAGTCTGTAGAAGAAATATCTTCATACTAGTTTTCACTCATCTGAGGTTGTTCACATGAAATTTTTCCTTGTCTTTCTTGACTCAGTTTAGAAATCTGGTTTTCCAGTTCTGTTTCTTCTATTGTGTCCAAGTCAGGTGCATAATCTGAATCATCAAATGTCATTACATGCATAGTTGTGGGCTTCACACCATGGAGATTGGCTTTAAAAGTAGAACTTGGTGCTCGCTTTGGCAGCACATATAATAAAAATGGAAAGATACAGAGAAGATTAGCAAGGCCCCTGCGCAAGGGTGACACGCAAATTCATGAAGCAAAATAAATAAATAAATAAAATAAAATAATAAAATAAAACAGAACTTGATTCTGAACTTTCATGCGATAACAGGAACATTTTTGGTCGTTCTCCTGTGGATCCAACAGTTTCAGTTGAATATATAGGTGAGGAACTCTCCAGTGAAGAAGTAATTTCTTGATTGTCCTTATTTCCACTGGGAGAGTCTTCTTTCCTTGGGGACACCACCGAACATGTACCATGCTGCCCTGCTGCTGTGTCATGAAAACTATCACCCAGGCTCTGTTCTTGTTCTCGGTGAGGTGCATGGATTTTTATCTTCGTTTTCTATGATTATGTGACTTACTTGTGATGTCCAGCTTCTGCGTACGGAAGTGCATTCCATTGGAAGACATCAGTGACACAGTGATTAACTCCTTTGTCAAGTAAAAGGTGGACAATTTCGGGAGAATCCCACACGACAGCATACATCAATGTGGTTCGTTGCAGACGATTGCAGATGTTTAAGTTCACACCACATTTAATAAAAAATTCAGCCAACACAAGTTTTCGTTGTTGCAAGACAAGTAGTAGTGGTGTGAGCCCGTTCTTTGACCTTACATTGATATTTGCACCATAGTCTAGAAGTTGTGTGGCAATATTTGTGCTGTCAACATAAACACAGTGACACAGTGGTGTTTCTCCATCATAATCCGCAAGGTTGGGATTTGCACCATTTTTGAGGAGTAAAATAAGTATGGTAGGTAGAGAACTCTGTACAGCCTTCATTAGTGGAGAAGACAGACGATCGTCAAGGGGATCCAAACGACACATTTGGTTGGAAAAATAGTCTACTATAGCCATGCGATTGGGAAAGCAGGCAAAATGAAGAGCAGCCCTTCTCCATTTGTCTAGCTGATTTATATATTTTTCTCTATCCATATTAGATAGCAGCTCCTTTATATCCCCCTCACAGACGAGTTCATGATAGTTGTCTGCTGCGTAAAGCAGGTATCTGTCCTCTGAGCAACAAAGAGAATCGTACCAGTGCCTCCTGATAACACTGGGGCCATCACAGAAACCCAAAGGGGTTTTCTGCTCTTGGCAGCAGCAGAAGATCCTTTTCAATTTTGATAATAGTGGCATCTTCCACTGATTCTCGTCTCCTCAAACTACACACGTCAAATCAATATCAACTTTAGTGAAATCGCAGAGAGAATCCACTACTGAACCGCTCACTACGAGTCCCAGTAGTGAAACTCTGGTGTTTGAGTTGTCAAGCACAGATAAAGGTGGGTATGTAACAGTTGTTGCCTAGCAACACTGGTTGGCACAAACATTCTGATGCTTCCTCACAGAGCAGGGACTTCCTGTGTAGTCAATAATGCTCAGTGCACATGTGCAGGGGCACCCTGATGATCTGGCATGTTGTACTTATGCTTATCCTGGAAGATCTTTATTTCTTCAGTTTCAAAGGGTAGCTTTACTCCCTGCAGTAATCTTATTAGGCAGTTATTTTACTTGTGGGCTTGAAATTCTTAAATCTCCTTGTCTTTGGGGTTTCTGTTGAGAGGTCTTGTTACTGGGATAGGCGTTCCTCTGTAGAAAAATTATACTTATCCCTTGAATCTTTTGGATTCTTGGAATTTTATTCTATGTTCTTGGAACTTTCAGTGTAGTGAAAGGTGTTAAATTTAAACTTATTGTGACTATAACATGATGTAGAGAAACAACAGGATTAAATGATCTCATACATCAAATGGTCTTAGTAGACATCTACAGAATAGTCCTCCCAAGTACAAAAGAATATGCATTCTACTAAGCAGACCATTGACAGTTTGTCTAAAATAGACCCTTAACTTTAATACCAGCACTTCGAAGGCAAATCCAGCTATATCTCTGTGAAACTGAGGCCAGCCTAGTGTATATAGCAAGTTCCAGGCCTGCTGGTGCTACAGGGAAACCTGGTGAATTTGCACATGGTAGCAGCTAGGAACTTCCAAGCCAAGAGCTGCACTGGAAATTCTCTGCAAGGAAGACTCCTCAGCATTGGATTTGGACTCCCTCCCAGCATCTCCAGATGATGTTGGCAGCTGGCAGGCCTCAGTGGTAGCCTCTGCCTTCTTGGTCCTCCCATTGACGAGGATGTCCCCAGCTGGCTTGCCACAAGGTAGCACCTGTTCCTGACGGTGGCTGGCTCCTCGCCTACTGTGTGACTTTCTGCTGAGATCCCAATCTCCATTCTTGCTGCCCAGGGTTGATGAAGAATTCTTACACTTGGTGACACACTGATGCATGGTGGTGGTAGCCTAGGGCCCCTCTGGATCAAATGCCGTCGCTGCCACTGGCCCATGTACTTCAACATTCCATCAGTTAGAGGAGCCAGCCAACCTGCGCTGTTAGCACTCCTGATTGTTGTCGTCAGCCCTAGCTCAGATTTTCTTCGCACAGGTCTCCTTGCTGCTGACCCACTGGCCCTGATACCACTGACGGTTTTACAGCACTGATGTTCTGGTGTCTGGTGTTACATGCTACAAGGTCCTTCAGAACAAGATCCACAAGCACTCGATCTGTTGTAATGAATACAGCTGCTCCAGAGGTTCCTCCAGTCAAACCCTTTCTGGAAATGACAGCGGCCCGGTGGGTCCAACCCACATACCATTCCCACTCACGTTTCCAAGCTCCCGACCCCCATGGCCGCCGCCTCGAAGCCGCACTCCTCCCAACAAATCTTTCTTATGTATGTATGTATGTATGTATGTATGTATGTATGTATGTATGTGTGTATGTATGTGCGTGCATACATGTGTATGGATGTACTTGTTTTGTAAGTATATTTTAATGTTAACAGCCATGATACCAGTAAAAGCATTGCCTCTGAGTTGGAACGTGGTCTTCCTTCTCAAGATGCAAATTTATATGAAACAGCCAAAACATAATTCAATTTCAACAAAGGTTATGGGTTATCTATTAAAAATTTTTAAATAATGGATCTACACTGCCACCTACTGGTTACGCTCTTTCAACATTTAAAAGATACAACCAGGTTTTCATTGTATTAAAGTGTTAATAAGTTTGTGGGTATTTGGGAATAAAAAATAAAAGGTATAAAAATTTTTAAATTTAAAAAATAAAAAAATTGAATTCCAATTAACATCATTGCAGAATTCGTGGCTGCCATTTTTTTTAAGTTTTCGCGTGCATACAGGCTAAGACAAGCCTGCACTTCGTTCGTATGACCAATGGGTAGCTTGTGTTGAGGCCTGCATTTCATTTGGGTGACCAGGTGGTTTGGAAAAAGGCTCCCTTTGCAGAGAACCAGCCTTGGAAGCTGGTGTGAAATTCCTGTCCTGGACTTGGGCAGGTGGAAAGTTACGGCCAAGAGTGGGAAACATGTCTCGTTGTCCCAGGCTAAGGACCCGAGTAGGAAGTTACCTCTCCGGTCAGGTCACAGGAGTGACCAACTGACCTCTACACATGGGGCAGTTCCCCACACCATCCACAAAATGGGCACTCTGTCCCCCTTCCCTTAGCAGGACTGCACTGCACCTGTTCATGACAAAGGAAGCTTCCTAGAAGCTCCCACAAAAACAAACAAACAAAAAATAAAGATGGTTATGATGGTAACAACTTCTTGTGGGGAATATCTAGCCAGTCTTTAATTAACTGATGGGCATAAGAACTGTAAAAGAAAATTTTATTAAGAGCTAGATATTGAAAAATTTTTAAAGCAGGTTTTCATGCCAGGCCTGGAGAAGGCCAAGAGCTTGGAGGAAGATAGTTATTAAAATACACTTTGTAAGATTTGAAGTTTAAAATGGTATACTTAAAAATAACATATTTATATAGAGGTATTTCAGTAGAGATTTATACAGAAATACAAATTAAACCATATAAGTTAATAGACTTGATTTCTCTGACATCATAGTCTAGTCATATAGTTTTAAAGAACAAAGTGTATATTGGGTAAAATTTATTTGGCAGGTATTCAACTTTGTCCAAGCTTTGTCTACATACTATAGGATATTTTAAGACTTAGTAAAATGTTTAGATTAGTTAAATTTGGTTGAAGGTTTTGGTGAAAATGCTAATACATTTTAACTAATTGGTAATATAAAATGTTAATTGTTTTATTTGTAATCTGTATTTAATTTCCAAAAATAACTTTGGGGTTAAGGTACACAAATGATCTCTATATTTTTCTGTGCTATACAGTATCACCTTGTAACATTTTCTCTTACTTGTAGGATAATTTAAAGAAATTAAATTTAAGTTCACTCCCCAAAAAAGTAGCAGTCAATGAAAAACAATTTGGGTGAATTTGATGAAAACTTACACCTTGGTTCCTGTTTATAGGTATGTGTAATACAACTTAGGCATCTATAGGTCAAAATATAAAAATTAAAAAAAAAAAGAGGGAGGTGGTGTAATATTCCTTCTGTATTCCAAACTTTTTGATGATAAATTTTCAATTTTGAGGTCTTGAAACTAACAATGGGAGGAGATTTGTATGTCCTCACAGGTAAAAACACCAAACTAAATGCCTGAAAAGGTACAAATTTTGGCTGTGCAGGATGGAGTGGGAAATGCCAGCAGAGAGGCTGACCCATCTGAACATTAAAGAAACAGGAACCTCAGACTGCCTGAGTCACAGACACTGAGCATCTCTCTGAATTCTATTGGGGTTAAATGTTTATAATGTATAATGAGCCCTAATGAAGTTTACCTTCCAGATGCTGAGAAACCTTCCTACCTCTCCCCTTTATAGGAAAAAGAAAAACATGGTGGTAATGAAGTCATTCCCTAACTGTAAATTAGAGCCAACTGTTATAGTGGTGATTTCTTATAAAACAGGTAGAACTACCTTCTTTAATTGACTGATAGACATAGGAACTGTGAAATGATAATTCTCTATTTAGAGCCACATATAATAGTAAAGTCTTTATAAGCTGTGTAATTAAGCAAAATATATTAATACAGGAGAGCTCTGATATCAGCAATGGATTATTCTGCCAAGGAGATGTTGGCTAGGGGATCCAAGCCCCCCAAATTATAAAGGCTTTAGCCTATAAGTGGGATATCTGCAAGGAGAAAGGCGGTAAGTCCCTGTTGCCAAAGACCTGGTGTAAGCATGAAAAAAATGCTTTGAGACATCACTTGCTAATGTACAGTTGGCCTCTGAAATGCCAGAGAGTGTTACCAAAGGCCACTAAAGAAACATAGCAAAATATTGGTCTCCTTGAGTCAAGCAAGACTCCTCCATCAGTATCAGCTATGCCTCAACTGCCTGGAGATACTGTGCAACAGTGGCAGTCATGTGTCTATATATATATATATATATATCCCAAATCTAATTGGCTATTAGCTCTCTCTTTGGAGGAATAATTCAAGGCTGATGCCACAAGCTTATGTCCTCTAGTGGTTAGGAGATGATATAAGCCACAGTAAGAACTTGTCACCCTTTATGGAGAAACCACAGTTTGTGGATTAGCATACCATCCAAACATCTGTGTCTATGCTCAAGCTTAGCTTGCCATAATAATTATACTGTTTAAGTGCCTGTACATCTAATTACTTGTGCTTTGTTAGTAGGATTAAAAAGGTATCACTGGATAAGCTGTCAACCCATGAAGGGAAACAACCTGAACAGACTAGAGTCCAAAATGACATCTCCAGAGAAAATAGACTGCTTTGCTTCTCAACCACTTGTGCCCCTTTCCCAAAGCCTAGGGAACAAATTGTGGAAGAGGAGGAGTGATAGAATGTAAGAGCTGCAGAGAGATTGGGGTAAATCGTGAAACTACAACAATATAGACTGGACTCTAATTTGATCAACATGCTTGTGCATACAAGCTTCTCCAACTGGAGTATTGGAACCTAGGGTTGTTCAAAATTTGGACATAGATACTTGCAAATTGGTTTTACATGAATGATTATGCTTGACAATTGGCTTACTTCATGGTTGGGATTTTTGGATATTAATTGGCCTTAGTGTGAAAATAAAGTTTCAGGTCTGACCTGCCTCCCCACTGTCTAGCACTCAAAACAGGCTTGAACAGCTGGATATTCAAAACTCAGGTTCCTTTGGGTTGTTAGCCTTGCCCAGGGGCTCCCCGCCGCTCAGAAAAATTAAAAATAAAATTAAAAGGGTGAGATGTGGGAAAACTTTAGTTAAGATGGGTAGCATTCTTAGCCAATGGTAACTCCTTGTCCACACCCATGGGGTGGGATGTAGTGACTAAAAGATTTAGGATTCAGCCCTGAGAATTGAGTCATGGTGGATATTTAAGCAGACATCTTGGAATAAAAATCTCTCTCTGCATTTGAATCTCAACATGCGCACACGTGGTGTGCTTTCCTGCGTGTATTTTCCACATGGGTCATCCCTGGATTAATTGGGCCCTGGCACAAATCTCGGCGGTAAACCCACACTGGGGCCTTTGGAAGAGCAGCCTGTGCCCTTAACTGCTGACCCATTTCTGCACCCCTATCATTATTAAAAATGTTTTATTTATTACTATTATTTTATGTGTATAATTGTTTTGCCTGAATATATGTAGGGGTACCAGGTATGTGCAATGGCTGGCAGAGGGCAGAAGAGGGTGACTGATTACCTGGAACTGAAATTAGGGATGTTTGATTGTTAACATTTGGGTGCTGGGAATCAAAATCAGGTCTTCTGGATGAACAGCAAGATTTCTTAACCACTGAGCCATCTTTCCAGGTGCCATTTTCGAGCTATTAATCTGCTAAAAATGTGTAGATTTCAGTTTCTCTATGTTCATCTATGATCTCTATGGTGTATAAATGAATTTTTTTTAGGAGTGGAAATGGTAGTGTCAAACAGAACAGAACAGAACCTATGAGGAAATGGAATAATTCCTTCACCACACTCTCAGGGGTAATATTGGGTTCCAGTATGGATACTGGCTCTGGATATATATATATATATATATATATATATATATATATATATATATATCAGCCCATCAAAAATGGAATCAACTCAAGATTTTTACAAATCATAATTTTCCCTTAAAAGTCTTAAACTCAAATTTTTTTGAAGCTGAAAGATAATTTAATTTACTCTTTGTTTGTTTGAGATAAAGTTTTACTGTGCAGTGCAAGTATCAATAAGCTATACTCCAACTCCAGACTGAATACCTTTTATTATGTTTTCTACATTTTTGTACCTGCATACAATGAAACACGATCATATCTTACCTTCCCCCCATTTTTTCTCTGACTTCCCTCATATCCTCTCTAATTTGAATGTAATTATGGTAACTCACTAAGTCCAGTTAGTGCAGCCCTGTGTTTATGGGTGTGGGGCCTCCACTGAAGGATGGGAAACACATCAGTGACCACATCTTCCAAAACAATGATTCCCCGTCTCCAAGCAGATCTTCAGAACACGGTGGGCCAGGAGAGTATCTCCCCGATCAGTGCCAGAATTGTGCTTGGCTTGTAATCTGAACCAATGGTGCAGGTAAGCACAGCCACTGGGAATTCATGCATTCAATGGCCGTGTCTTGTTCAAGAGACAGCAGGTCACAACACTGCTTTCCATACACCTGCTCTTGCCCTCTTTCTACATCCTCTTCCATCATGTTCCTTGAGCCTTGGCAGTGGGAAAGACAGATGTCAGAGAGCTGATAAAGATGTCCTGTTTCGTGATGACCATCCACTCTGATTCTCAGCACTTTGACCATGTGTGTTTTTCTTCATTGACTGCTGCCAGTGCAGAATGAAGCTGCTCTGACCAAGGTTGGGAGTAGCCCATGTCTATGGCTATCAATATAAATATTTAAATACATGTCAATTTGGCCACATGACTAATGAGCAACATAACAGCAGAGGGTCTATCCTAGGAGCTTTTATCTGCCTTCCTGTGGGTTTTTAGTACTAGAGCTTATAGTACTAGCCACGAATTCCCTCCTATGGGGCAGGCCTCAAGTCTATTCAGAAAGAACTTAGTTCTCATTAATTGCTATGAAACTGTTGAACCAATGGTCATCTTGCTTGGCAAGGCAGCACTATAGAGAGTAAGGTCTAGTACTGCTTATGGCCATGGCTGCCTTTCATCCTCCAACTGCCTGCATAGCATGATCCTGCACTATGGAGATTTTTGTACTGAGTTATTTTTATAGTCATATGCTGCTTTTATTTTCAGTAAGAGATGAGCTAAAAGAGTGATTTCATTCTCAGTTCACTTGGTACATGGGTCCTTTTTCTATTCTTTCTTTCTTTCTTTCTTTCTTTCTTTCTTTCTTTCTTTCTTTCTTTCTTTCTTTCTTCTTTTGCACTGGGATTAAAATGTGTGCTACCATGCTGGACCCTCATATTTTTACTTTAACATATTTAATTATGCATTTATTGTTTGTAATTTCATCATAATTTTCAGGATTTATAACAGGGTAAGATATCCATGGGTTGTGTTTATAAAGAGGATGGATTTTAGCTTTTTTCACTTTCTCAAAATATTTATATATTTTGTATTATACTTTACCATTATAGATATTTTATTGTGAAGTATGCAGAAATAGCTAAAATGCACTAACATATTCATAAAAACAAAGATGACCATTACACAATACAAGTGCACTTACACACATGAAACCAATACACTCATAAACATAAAATAAAAACTTCCAAAATTTTTAAGAAAAAAAGCAAGTACTTGTGCAACTATTACTTGAGAAAAGGAATTTCTATTTTGTTTGTTTGTTTTTCTTGTTTTTGTTGTTGTTTTCACAGAGTCTACCTAATACCAGCTTGACTGGAAGTCATTATATGCATCAGGTTGGCCTCTGCTTCCTGAGGGCTGGGATCAAATGTGTGTACCAACATGCATGACAGAAAGAATTGTTATTCTAAAATTTCAGTTTTTCTCATATATAGATAAATTGTAATATTTTATTACATGAAAATTTTCATTATTTCCCTTGTTTTGAAAACTTGTCTTCAGTGAAATGGAGATGTGTACAGTGAATGGATTGTAGATTTTTAAAATATATTGACCTTGTTTCAAAGCCAATTAATGGTTTTATTAAAGTGATTTCACCTAATTATACAGCAGCTATGTGAGCCATTTAAAAAGCCATTATACTTCAAATATTGGCAATCATTAATTGCTTTGCATACACTAGTGGTCCAATTTAATTTATATGCCTATTTACTAACTAATATATTTGACATATTGAGGTTGATGTTCGACATATTGAAGTTGAATAAAACGATGCTTTAATACCTTAATATTGGTAAACTTTCCTTTAAATAAATCATTAAAAGGAAAAATATTCCATACCTTTAACTTTCCATAGTATATAATTTCAAATATGAAATTTATGTTCTGAACATAATAGCACATACTATGAATACCTGTTGAAATATTATACACTTTCTGGTTTCTCATAGTATATATGTGTACATTTATATAGGTTATGTTGTTAGATATTATTTATATCCTAGTATGTGACTGATATTTGAAATAAACGTATTCAAATATTAAGAATGATATTTAGAACAGTTTATGCAGAGAAAACCTTAACTATTGAAATGAAAAATGCCAATTATACTAATATCATTGTATCCCTTTCCAAGGAAAAGTGTGCCTGCTACTTAGTATTTTTTAACTTAAGATATGAATCATAGCCGGGCGTGGTGACTCACGCCTTTAATCCTAGCATTTGGGAGGCAGAGGCAGGCAGATCTTTGTGAGTTCAAGGCCAGCCTGGTCTACAGAGCAAGTCCCAGGACAGCTGGGGCTACAGGGAGACCCTGTCTCGAAAAGACAAAAAAATGAGTCATAATAAATACATAATATATTTATCAATAATCCAAAATGCAAATGCCATTGAAAATTAATTTAGTAAAATAATTTTTATTTCATGGGTTTGGAGAGATGACTTGGCTCTTAAGAGCACATGGTGCTCTTGCATAGAACCCAAGTTTGGTTCTAAGCACCCACATGGCAGCTCACAACCATCTTTAACTCCAGGGTCACAGGACATGTTTCGCTCTACTCTCCTTAATGGGAATTAGATAATGTTGTATACCTTCAAATATGCAGACCAAATGTTCATACACATAAAATAAGAATAAATAAACCTTTTTCTTGAAATTTGTACTCCAGAAAAATTTCCATACTAATCATTATGAAGATTTGATCTTGCAATATCCAAAACCCTTTTGTCATTTCTCTGAATGATTCTCCAAGATTATATTCCCTGAGTTGCCTTCTGTTTCATGGGGAGGCCTTTCTTCCATCTATATTCAGTCATATCTAAAGAGGCAGAAATCACCTCTAATACTATTTAATACTGACACCATTTTCACTGAGAAAATTCATTTTTACCTTATGATTGAAATTCAAATAACTAAAAATCCTTAGTGTTTACACATTCTCTGTCTATATTTCTATGTAAAATGAAACTATCTCCTAATTATTAGAATATTTTATAGGTATAAGTGATATATAATACTTAAGATGGCATAACCTAAGATGTGGTACCCCTAATTTTACAGATGAAGTTTCATTCCACATTCATGAAGGATCAGGCTAGGAAACCAATATCATAATTCACTAATAAAAGTTATGGAAAGCCTGATGCATATTTACTTATACTCTTCATCACTATATGAATTACCTCTTCTATTTTACAGAAAAAATTAAAAATCTTGAATCTAACAGCTTCAAGATGATTCATTCGAAAAGTTCATGACTACTTTGGAGTAGAGAATGAAGTTAACTCTTAGTCAATGTGATTTTAAACTTATTTTCTTTTTCAGATGCCAATCTTACTTTTCAAACATAAAGCTGATTCTTTAGCTAGAGACTTACAATACTACATTACGTGATGATGATATTGTTGTTTGGCTGCTGGCTTTTCATCCTCTATCTTTCCTCCTTGTACCAACTCTGAACAGGTCGCTTATAAAGTTTAAACATACCTCCTCCTTCAGGGCCAGTAGAAATCTTCAATTTCACAAATATTTACAGTTTACATTGGCACTTACCTACAAGCCTAACCATATGAAAAACCTAAACACATTCATTGGATTTTTAATAAGTCAATTATCACTTATTTCAATACATGATCCTTCCAGGAGTACGTTCTCTATAAGGAATGTCAGCAGGCCTATTTGTAGACAGTCTCCTGTAGGTAATCATAGACGCTCTGATCACCATGACTGTGGCCTTGGTATGGCTATAGCACAGTCATCTACAGCACTTTACACCGTACTCTGGCTCTAGGTTCTTCCTACTTTCTCTTTCCTGGTGCTGCTGGCCCTATAGGGAGTGGAATAGTTCTGCACTTTTTTATTCATTTATGATTGAGCATTGGGCCAATGTGTCATGGAGACAGTCATTTATTTTCAACATTTTGACTGGCAAAAAGGTATTAGGTCTAAACTCCAAAGTTGGACCTGGAGGAGCACCATGGGAGGCCCTGAGGCTGGCATGAGCTGCAAGGAATGAGAGGCAGATAATAGATACTTTATTGCCCAGCACCCTGGTCTCTAGGCAGGCACCAAGGTACATGTTGACACACATATGTCATACATAGGGTGGTATAGGCATACACCCAGCCCAACATACAGGCTACAGGTAGGTACACACCAACCAACACAGGATGTCTAGAAAATATAAAGGGAAAAGGCAGACTTGAAGGAGATGACCCAAAGCTCTGACCTCAAAATAATGTTTATAAAGTGGCATTCTTTAAGGAATAGCTTATAATAGATTACATTAGTGTTTACTTTTGAGTTTCTTGACATTTGGGGTCAGCCATCATTAACTTGCTTATAGCTCCAGGATGTCCCACTGTCAGGCATATTTTACATGTGGTATATCCACATAAGCACCCTATTGTCTAAAAATAAAACTCGTCAGGGTGGCCTTCTGTTGTTTTCAAGAGTCTCTTCAGTGACAACTGTCCGCTACAAAATGGACCTTTTCTGACCAAGACCAAGACCATCAATCATCTAGGTAAAGCAGACCTGTTTAGAAGACAATACGATGAGCACTCTCTATCATTTAAGAGTAGTAGCTTTCCCAAGGAAGCCCAGGTGCTCTGCAGGGTTTCATTTAACAGTAACAAGCGTGGGTCCATTCTTGAAGATCAGACCTTAAAGCAAATCAGAAAGAAGTTCATTGTACATGCAGTAGAGCTGCCAGTGTTGCTCCAGGGGGCATGTCTTGCTGGGCTAGTGGGTAACATAACTAGCTGCACCTAGTGTTGAATGAGACCATTAATTGCAGTTTTCTGAGAATAACTACAGCGCATCTTCCAGCACTACAAGTCACAGCCAGCAGGAGGGGAGCCTCCAGGCCAGGCCCAGCTTAATTTCTTCATGTTGCATAACCAGTGGTTGTGGTGTTTACCTCACCAGGGTTTTGCCAGATATTTCCTGTAGCTTATTTGAATGCAAATATTTGCAATAGGCCTGAGGCTTTGTCCATATAGGGGAGGACAGGTTCCCATCCCATGCACTACCTCATGCCATCATTCATGAGAGAGCTGGTGACTCTTGCTCTTTTCCAGCTTATGCTGGCTCTGTCATAGCATGAATTTACATGAATCTAGTTAGAAATCTTCAAGGTTCAGATGTATTTTAAGGCCACCTACATTTTGGTTATTGGAAAGCTTCACTGGGCTGCACAGGTTGCCACATAGAATATTGTCAGAGACCCTGATTCCTCCTGAATTCTGCTGTATATATCCCTAACCCCCCCCCCCCACACACACCACACACGTTTGTTACCTCCATGGTAGCTGTCCAGGAACCTGCTTGTCCTCCTTTCTCATTATGCTCAAGCCTCTGAGTACAGCCCAGCTGTCAGAAGAGACTGTCCCAGGCCAAGATTCATGGATTACTGCTGTCCCTGGTGCTCTTCACTTATCCTGTCTACAGTTTCCTGCCCCTTTCTCCAGTCACATGGTACCAATCCTCACTTATTGTTCTGGCTGCCCCTTCCTCATGCCATCAGTGTACTAGGTATCTACAGGCATGGGTAACATTTGGTTTATCTCTTGATTACAGTGCTTGTGAACACCACAGCTAAGTGACATAGAATCACATGCCCCTCTGCAGTTTGAGTCCTCACCATCCCAGCAAGAGGCTCTACCAGAAGGTTTTCAATTTATCTTTTCATTTGCAAAAGTGTGTTTACTTTTAGCGAAGTCATCTCAGTGGTAACTTCCAAAGTTGGAATGCTTTATGCATCACTGGGAACTGCTATTCTATTTCTGTATTGACAAACTCTGTCCTTTTCCAAGATGTAGACCAAACCCTACTGTAAGTATTTGCTAGGGTTATTTCAGTCATAACTCCTGCTTATAGCCTTCTCAGCTTACGAAACTTCTAACATAAAAGGATACTTGGGCATTGGGACATGTAGCTGTGTTGCTTGAACATTCAGCATGGATTCTAGCTTCTTCAAAAGCCTCTTGAGTTTAAATGTCCCAATCCCGTGTGGAGCCAGTGTGTATGAAGTTTTAGAAAGAAATGGCCACTTGAACTCCATTGTGTAAATGCACCACATTTTCATTACCCATTCCTCAGCTGAGGAACCTTTAGGTTGTTTCTGTTTCTTAGCTCTAGATAACAAACAAGGTAGTGCAAGTATCTCTACAATAAGATGAATCATTTGAATATATGACAAGGGGAGGTACAACAGGGTCTTAAGGTAGATTTATTTTTAAGTACGTTATTTATTATTTTATTTTATGTGTATGCCTGCAGATGCAATGCCTGTGGAAGTCCGAAGAAGGTGTGGATTTCCTGAAACTGGAGTTATGGATGGTTGTTAACTGTCATGTTGGTGCTAGGAATCGAACCTGGGGCTTCTGCAAGATTATCCAGTGCTCTTCACCACTGAGCTAACTTTCCAGGCCCTATTTTAGATTTTAAGGGTTCTCCACCCCGATTTACACAGTGGTTGCACCACTTTGCAGTCCCACCAGGAGTGAATTCACTTTTCCTTTCCTTATATCCTCTCCAACATTTGCTCTAATTTTTTCCACTTTTTCATGGCCATTCTGACTGGGCTAAGAGCAAAATCTTAAATTACTTTTGAACTTGTATTTCCCTAATTACTAAGAATGTTGAACACTGTTTACTATTTTTCATGGTCTTTCTTCCTTCCTTCCTTCCTTCCTTCCTTCCTTCCTTCCTTCCTTCCTTCCTTCCTTCCTTCCGTCCTTCCTTCCTTTCTTCCTTCCCTCCCTCTGTCCCTCCCTCCCTCTTCTTTCTTTCTTTCTTTCTTTCTTTCTTTCTTTCTTTCTTTCTTTCTTTCTTTCTTTCTCTCTCTCTCTTTCTTTTTTCTTTCTTCTTTCTTCTTTCTTTCCTTTCTTTCCTTTCTTTCTTTCTTTCTTTCTTTCTTTCTTTCTTTCTTTCTTTCTTTCTTTCTTTCTTTCTTCTTCAGAGCTAGATCCATGGTACACTTTTAATTGAGTTACTTGCTTTCTTGCAGCTTTGTTTTTTGAGTTCTTTGTATATTGTTGGATATTAAATCTCTGTTGGATTTGTATCTGGTATTTTCCCAATTCTGTAGGCTTCCTCCTCACTTGATCAGCTGTTTATTTTTCTGTACAGAAGCTTGTTAAGTCTAATGAAGTCCCACTTGTCAATTGTTGACCTTAATTTCTAAAGACCTGATTGATATCCAATTTAGAAAGTACTTTCCTGTGCCTATATGTTGTAGGGTACTGCCTATGTTTTCTTCTAAAAGTTTCAGGTTTCACACTGAGGGCTTTGGTCCACTGACAGCTGATTTTAATACAAGACATTAGAGATGATTTTCGTTTTGTTCTTCTACATATGGACATCCTGTTTTCCCACCACCATTTCTTGAAGATGCTAACTTTTCTCCCAAGTGTGTGTCTGGCACCTTTGTCAAATATTAACTGGATCTTGGGTCTTCTATTTTGTTCTATTTATCTGCATGTCTGTTTTTTTGTGCTAGCACCATATTGTTTATAGCTCTGTAATATACGTTGAAATCTGATAAAGTATTCCCTCCAGCATTGCTTATTTTTCCCAGAATGCCTTTGGCTATCTGGAGTCCTTTGTGATTCCATATGAATTTTAAGATGCTTTTTTCTGTTTATTTGAAGAATGTAATGGGTATTTGATTTGGGATTGAATTGAAACTATAAATTTCTTTTCCTAGGATGGTCATTGCACAATATTAATTCTCCTCAATCATTTTCTTCAAAGATTTACATTTTTTTCACTGTAGAAGTCTACATTGTCTTTGGTTGGACTTATTCCTAGGCATTTCGCAAGTTCGCTGATTTTTGTAAATTGATTTTGTTTCCCACCACATTGCTGAAAGAGTTAATCATGTCTTGGTTTTCTGGTGGACTTTGGGGGATTTCTATTATATAATAGTGCCCTGTCACCTAAAAACAGCCATAATTTGACCTCTTATTTTCCCACTAGTTCTTTAATTCCTTCCTTGGGTCTCATTGCTCTAGCTAGAATTTCAAAAGGAAAAACGATACTGTAAAGAATTTTCTGTTTCTTTATTTTAATGAGCATGCTTCAAGGTTTTCTCAATTTAGAATGGGTTTGTACTTTACAATCTTCATTATGTTGAGCTATGCTCCCTCCAGTGCATATTGAATTTGTCAAAGCATTGTCTGCATTTAATGAGATGATTATATGATTTTTGTGTTTAATTTTATCTATATGATTTATTATGATTATTGACTTATGTATACTGTATCATCACTACATCTCTGGAATAAAACCAACTTGGTCATGAAGGATGATTATTTTTGGTTGGTATCTATAGATGATTTGGGATTATTTTGTTTAGAAATTTTGCTAGTATGTTCATTGGATATATGTGCCTACAGTATTTTTCTTTTTTTTATTTTGTTTTATGTGGTTTTTCTTGTTGTGGGTATTCTTGTTGTGGGAGTTCTCCCTCTGATTCTATCTTTTTAAATAATTTTGGTAGAATTGATTGTGGTTGTTTTTTGAAGGTCTGGTAAAAGTCTGTTGTGACTCCATCTGGCTCTGGATTATTTTATTCAGGAGACTTTATACTTTGTACTCAATTTCCTTATTTGTCATGAGTCTGTTCAAGTTTTTGATCTATTCTTGGCTTAACTTTGATACTTTCATTGAATGTGGAAATTAGTACATTTCTTTTAGAATCTATAGTTTAATGTAGCTTTCTTTCTCGCTCTTTCTTTTTTCTTTCTTTCTTTCTTTTTTTCTTCCTTCCTTTCTTTCTTTCTTCAGTATTCTTGAAACAGAGACTCCCTGTTAGCCTCACTTGGCATGGAACTTGCTATGTAGACAAGGTTGGCCTCTATCTCAATGAGATTAGATATTAGAATTTCAATGCCTACTTATATCTTAGTTGAATTTGCTTAGAATATTTTTAAGGTAGTACCTACCCTTAAAGCTCAGATAAGTTTCTTCCAGACAACAAAAAGAAAGATTTTGTTTCTTAATCCATTCAACTACTCTGTCTCTTAACTGTGGAGTCGAGGCCATTGATATTTTGAGCTATTATTTAAAAGTATGGATTTTTTACTGTAATATTAATTTAAGTTTATGTTCTTAGTCTTGGTTTATGTTTCCATACTTATGCCTTCATTTGTTTTCTCTCTATGGCCTCTTGGGTATAGTTATTCCTTTCTTCAGGTCTTTTTATTGCTTTGAGTATTCTCTGTAGGGCTGCTTAGTGGAATAGGAATTCTTTATGCTTATTTGTATCATTGAAGATTTTTCATTTCCCTTCAACTAAGACAGAGAGTTTTGCTGGGTAAAGTATTCTGGGTTGACGTCTGTGATCATTTTGAAACTGGAATACCTTTGCCATAGTTCTTCTGGCTTTTGTAGTTTGAATTAAAAACTCACTTCTAATTCTAATGGGTTTTCCTTTACATGCGACCTGTTGGTTTTCTCTTGCAGCTTTCAGTATTCTCTCTTTGTTCTCTACATTTAGTGTTCTTATTGTGATATACCATGGAGAGTTCCTGCTCTGGTCCTATCTATTTGGTGTTCTGTGTGTTTCTTTTATCTAGTATATTTTATTTAAGTGTACATACACACACACACACACACACACGTGTGTGTGTGTGTGTGTGTGTGTGTGTGTGTAATGTATATCTCTATATTTATTTTAAGGATATGATTTTCCTTAATTTAGGGGAACTTGATCTATTGAATATTTGGTCAATGCCATTGACCTGACATTCTTCTCCTTCCTCTTTGCTTATGATGTGTAGGTTTAGCTTTCACATGGTGACCCACATTTCCTGCATAATCTATTTCTGTGTTTTAATTTTTTTTCATATTCTTTGTTTGAGTGGTCCAAGTCTCCAACTTTATCATCCAGTCTTGATATTCTGTATTCCATTTCTTTCTTTCTGCTATTGAGCTTTAGGCTTTCTCCTTTCATTTCATAATGGTACACTGAGCTTTCTTCACCATTTCTATCTCTTCTATGAATTCGCTTTTCAAATCCTGAACTATCTTTGTCATTTTACTCATCTGTATATTTGCGTTTTCTTGAACTTTAGTTAGGAGACTATTTTTATGGTCTTTAAGCTGTTTGCATTATTTGAGTTCTTTGAAGTTGTTCAATTCTTTGAACATGTTTATGTTTCTTATTTTTAATTCTGTGTTCTGGGTTTTCTCTGGGTAGTGATCATTGTAGACCATTTTAATAAGGCTGTTGGGATTTGGTGAGAACATAATATCTTGATATTTCAGATTGTTTGTGTTTTCACAGGGTTTGTTTTGTTTTGTTTGTCTTTTCGAGACAGGGTCCCCCTGTAACCCCAGCTGTCATGGAACTCACTCTGTAGACCAGGCTGGTCTTGAACTCACAAAGATCTGCTTGCTGCCTCCTGAGTGCTAGGATTAAAGGTGTGTGCTGAGTGGGGTCGTGTGTTCAGACTCAGGTTCCAGACCTGCTAGGAACACTTGGAGCAGCCTGACACTGCTCCAGGCAGGTAAAAGCTTAGGACAGATTGACTTTTGTGGTGCTGGACAACTGATTTTCTGGTCTGTGGCAGAGGGTCTGCTGGCTGGTGGAGGCTAGATCCTAGCCCTAAGTCCGGCGGGTTGCCCTTCCCCCCTCGCAGCCAGAAGGGGTCCTGAATTTGGGTCTGACTCTGGTGCCTGACTCAGGTGCCGGGAGGCAGGCTAAGCCAGGAATTACCCCCTCCCCCCGTGCCAACAACTGGAATAGAGGAAGAGAGAGTATCCAGTGGATTGGATTAGGAGAACTCTCAGAACAGGTAAAGAAGAGTGACTTAGACTTCCAATATCCAATCTATAAACAAAAGTGAAAGCCTGAAAACCTAGGCAAGTCAACACTCCATAAACAAGGAGGGGGAGAAGAAGAAGAAAAAAAGAAAAAGCATTGGAGGGGCTGGAGAGATGGCCTAGCGGTTAAGAGCGCCGACCGCTCTTACAGAGGACCCGGGTTCGAACCCCAGCACCCACATGGCGGCTGAGAACCGTCTGAAGCTCCAATTCCAGGAGAACTCCAGTTCCAGGGGAATCCGAGACCCTCTTCTGAACTCCGTAGCATTGCACGACACGGGTGCACAGACCTGCATGCAGACAGTACATTCATGCACATTACAGAAAAAAAAAAAAAAAAAAAAAGCATTGAGGATGAGTAAGCAAAACAAAACAACGTTTTCAGCCTTCAAAACACATGAAAAGATTGTAATGTTGTTGATCACAGAAAATGGAAAACCACCCCACATGCCAGGGACACGATGACGAGGGACACCATGGGGAAAGGTGCAGATAGTATTCACCACCTAAGCTCTACCAAACCTATGAAGAGATAGGTTACAATGGGCTCACCTTGGAGTGTGACCGCACGAGAAACAGACCTTAGAGGCAAATATGACAGACCTATGCAGAGGAAATTAAAGAACATAAAGAAGAATCCAGAGAACTAAAGAGATATTGACAAACTCCAAGAAGAACTAGAGAAGAGAAAAAAAAAACAAAAAAAAAACCACCTTAATGGAATTCGAAACACTGAAAAAGGAATAGTCAACCGACATGAAGTAAGGAGCACAATAAAGAGCATTGAAGAAACTCAAAAAGAAATGGATATATATAAAGGAAATCACAAGATGAAATTGAAAAGGAAATAGAACAAAACTCATCCAATCCAGAGGAAGAAAGGAAAGGAAGGGAAAACTACTAAGCTATATCAGACATGAATGGGAGGAAGCTATGAACAAAGCAATACAGATCTGGAAAGTTAAACACAGAGCAACTAAAGAGATCTCAAACACAAGATTAGTAAAAATAAAATACAACAAAAAGTGGAACAACCAGGAACTATTTGGGACAACATAAAAGATTCAAACTCCACATTACTGAGGAAGAGAGGAAGGAGGAGAACTAGCAAAGGAAAATATTGAGCACTATCTTCAAACACAATAATAGATGAAAAACTTCCCACAAGCTAAAAATAGACAAACCCATTCCCATACAAGAAGCACATAGGACCATCAATAGACAAGAATCAGAAAAGAAATCACACCCATGCCAATATATAGTTTAAAATGCTAGCTGTCCCCACAGAAACAAAGTCAATCCTGACGGGCCACAAAAGCGAAAAACAAGTCATATTCAAAGGGTAACACCTCAGAACACAACTGACTCTCGGTGCTTGCAAAACCACGAAGCAAGAAGAAACATGGAGCAAAGCATTTTCCAGTGTTATAGGACCTATTGGATGCAACCCAGAATACTTACCCAGCCAAAAAATGTCGATTACAGTTTGAAGGAGAGAGAAAAATCTTCCATGAACAACAATGAGAAGAATACACGTTTCCAAAAAAACCAACTTCAGAGACAAATACTTGAGCAATTCAAGAAGGGCAGAAGAAAGGAGCAACTAACTCCTTCAAGTCACCCTAGGAAAAGAGAAATCATAAAAGCATAATGTCAGAGTAGAAATCAGCTTAAAGTCCAAAGCAGATGTAACAAGGCATGAAAGAAGCAACATCAAAACTCTATCAAGTTATAACCTTAAAAATATTAATGCAAAATAGGACTAAAATCTCCCCAATCAAAAGACATAGACAGGAGATATGGATTAGGAAACAGAAATCCATCATATATGCTGTCGTACAATCCCGCAAAACCCATCTACCTCTGAAGGACAGGCACCACCTTATAAAGTGAAAAGGATGATGAAGGGATGGAAGACATTTTCCAAGCAAATGGTACTAAAAGAAAGCAGGTGTTGGCATATTTAATATCAGGACAAAAATAGACTTCAAAGTAAAAGACAAATATAGAAGAGACAAAAGGCACGTACACCTTTTTTAAAAAGGAACATTCGATGAGAAGGATCTCACAATCATGAATATATCGACACCAAATCTGTTGCGGTGCCAAACTTTTAAAGAACAATTCTTCAGCGATTCAAGTTCAAAAACCCCCAGTCACACTATAGTAGGGGGACTTCCATACCCTCACTAGCCATTTAGACAGGTCAATGGACACGAATAATGAAAGAGACACGAGAACATCTGAACAATGAAATGATACAATCACCAAATTGCAACTCCACAGACCTCTACCCTCAAATATTTCACCCAATACCAGAGGAATACACTTTCTACTCAAGCACCCCATGGCATTCTCAAAATAGACCATATTCCGGGACACAGAAGGAAAAACTCCACAAATACAAAAAAGATTGATAATAATTTACATCGTATTCTATTCAGCCACAGTGCCATAACAGCTCAATTTCAAACACAGGATAACCTACTACACCTACAAGAAACATAGGACTAACAAGCAACACACATCTGAATAATGAATGGGTCAGGAAAGAAATAAAAGGAAAGTAAAAAAAAAAAACATTCTGGAGACTGAATGGACAATGCCATATACAACACAACAAAACCTATGGGACACTTAAAAGCCCCGTCCTAATAGGGAAGTTATAATCCTGGGTGCCTAATTAAAAAAAACAAAAGACACAAAAAAGTTAACAAACAGTAAAGAGCCTTGCAGTGGAGTTGCAACAACACAGTATAACAGTCTAGAGCAACAGAAAACCACACGACAAACAGAGAAAGAAATAACAAAATCAGAGCAGAATCAATGAAACTGAACAAAGAAAACATACAAAAAATCCAATGAATCCAACAGATGGTTCTTTGAAAGAATATAAAACAAGATAGACCGACCTCCTAGCCCAATTAACCACAAAAAAGATAGAAACAACTCCAAATTATCAATAAGAACCATGATTGAAAGGGGACATTATCACAAAAGACAAGGAAAAGATCAGAAAAATGATATAGGGAATACTATCAAGAAACCCTATACTCATACATAGATTTGAAACCAGAAGAAGAAACGGATGAATATCAGAAATCCGTGGATCACCAAAGGCTAGAACCAAGAAGAGTCGACAGCTTAAACAGATCCCATAAATCATGAAGAAATTGAAGATGCAATAAAGCACGCCTCCCAACCAAAAATGCCCAGGCCCAGATGGTTTCACAGCAGAATTCTATAAAATATTTCAAAAAGACCTACAACCATTACTACTCAAGCTGTTTAGAAGGATACAATTGGAGGGAGTTCTCCCAGATTCCTTCTATGAAGCCAGCATCACACTAATACCAAAACCAGGCAAAGATGCAACCAAAAAGGAGAACTATAGACCCATCTCCCTAATGAACACAGATGCCAAAATTCTAAACAGGATACTGGCAAATCGCATACAGACTCACATCAAGAAGATCATTCATCATGACCAAGTTGGATTCATACCAGAGATGCAGGGATGGTTCAACATACAAAAATCAATAAATATCATCAAGCATATGAATGGACTGAAAGACAAAAACCACAACATCATCTCAATTGATGCAGAGAAAGCCTTTGACAAAATTCAACATCACTTTATGTTTAAAGTCCTGGAGGGAAGTGGATTGGAGGGATCATTCCTAAATGAAATCAAAGCCATATACAGGAAACCCACAGCCAACATCATCCTAAATGGGGAAATGACAGCAGCATTCCCCTTAAGGGTAGGAACTCGGCAGGGCTTCCCCCTGTCACCACTCCTCTTCAATATAGTGTTTGAAACCCTTCCTAGAACAATAACGCAAGAAAAGGAAATTAAAGGAGTTCTAATCTGAAAAGAGGAAGTCAAGTTATCCCTTTTTGCTGATGATATGATTGTCTACTTAAGGGATCCTAAGAACTCCACCAGGAACATCCTAGAAATGATTAAGAACTTCAGTAAAGTGGCAGGATACAAAATAAATCTAGAAAAATCAGGAGCCTTTTTCTACACCAACAATAAGCAACTGAAGAAGGACTACAAGGAGACCTTCCCACTTAAAATAGCCTCAAAAACAATAAAATACCTAGGAACAAAACTAACAAAAGACACCAAGGATCTTTACAACAAAAATTTTAAACCTCTGAAGAAGGAAATTGAAGAAGACCTCAGAAGATGGACAAACCTCCCATGCTCATGGATTGGGAAATTAAATATAGTAAAAATGTCCATTCTACCTAAACTCGTATACAAATTTAATGCAATCCCAATCAAAATCCCCAAGAGCTTCTTCACAGGTTTGGGAAAAAAATCCTCAGTTTCATTTGGAAAAACAAAAGACTCTGAATAGCCAAAGCAACCCTGAACAAAAAGAGCAATACAGGTGGGAATCTCTATACCAGACATCAAACTATACTACAGAGCTATAGTCATAAAAACAGCTTGGTACTGGCACAAAAACTGACCAGTTGACCAATGGAATAAAACTGAAGATCCAAACCTGAGCATATAAAACTTCAGCCACCTCATATTTGATAAAGGGGCCAAGAAGACACAGTGGAAGAAAGACAGCATCTTCAACAAGTGGTGCTGGCAAAACTGGATCACCACTTGTAGAAAAATGAAATTAAACCCCTCCCTATCCCTGCACAAAAGTCAATTCCAGATGGATTAAAGACCTCAACGTGAAACCCAAAACTCTGGAGGTAATAGAAGAAAAACTTGGGCAGCAGACTACAAGACATAGGTGTAGGAAAAGACTTCCTAAATCAGACAGCAGCTGCACAAGAAATAAAATCGACAATTGACAAATGGGAACTCATTAAACTCAAAAGCTTCTGTACGTCAAAAGAAACAATAAAGGAAGTAAAGAGAAAAACCACTGAGTGGGAGGAAACCTTTACTGCAGATACATCTGACAAAGCATTAATTTCCAGAGTATACAAGCTACTCAAAAAACAAAGAAAAAGAAATTAAATGAATCACTCAAAAGGTGGAGCAAAGAGCTGAATAGAGACTTCACAGAGGAGGAACTAGAGATGGCTGAGAAACATCTTAAAAACTGTTCAACGTGTCACTAGTATTTAGGGAAATGCAAATTAAGAGCACTCTAAGATATCACCTCACTCGGATAAGACTGGCCAGGATCACGAAAACAAATGATACCAAGTGCTGTAGAGGTTGTGGGGAAAGGGGAACACTCATCCATTGCTGGTGGGAATGTAAACTTGTACAGCCACTTTGGAAAGCAGTGTGGAGAACCCTTGGAAGACTCAAAATGACCTTGCCATTTGACCCAGTCATACCACTCCTAGGTATATACCCACAAGACTCATCTTACTGCAGAAATACATGCACAGCTATATTTATTGCAGGTCTGTTCACAATAGCAAGAAGCTGGAACCAACTCAAATGCCCCTCAACTGACGAGTGGATAGAAAAAATGTGGTACATGTACACAATGGAGTTCTATGCAGCAATAAAGAAAGATGATATGAACTTTGCAGGTAAATGGATGGAGCTGGAGGATATTATATTAAGTGAAGTAACACAATCACAGAAAAACAAATGACGAACATTATCCCTCATATGTGGATGCTAGCATCAATAACCCAGTTATTAATATTTTTTGTGGAGAGGGATGCATATTAAAAGAACAGAAAGACTGCATCAGAAAACTGACTGAAATGGTGAACCGGGAGGGGTGGGAGGGGCGGGAGAGGGACATGGGTCTATATTCTATTAATCTATATTTAATTTAAAATTTACATGGTATTTTACTTAAAATTTATGTAACAATAACTTTGGGATTAACATATACAAATGTTCTCATAATCTTTTTTGTGTTATGCAGTATCATCTTGTAACTCTCTTTTACCTGTAGGATAATTTAACTTAAGAAATTAAGTTTGCCTTCCCAAATTAACAACTACACTCACCCAAAAAAGCCTGGACACATTTGAATGAAAATTTACACCTGATTCCTGCCTATAGGTATGTTTACAAACTCCTTTGTGTGAGACTCTGGGTCAAAAAAAAAAAATAAACCAAACAGGGGGGATATAGTTATATATTAAACTTTTTGTCAAAAACTATTCAATTAATCTTTAAAACTAACCATGGGAAAAGATATTGTATGTTCCCAACAGGGTCAAAAGTCACCACCCAACGGGCTGAGAAAGAAAGGATACAGCTTCCATCGTGTAGGTTGTACCAAAGAAATACCAGCAGGAAGTTCACCCATCTAACATAAAAGAGAAGAAAAGCCCCAAAATGCCACAGGCATCAAACATCTCTGAGGACCATAGGTGTAACATCTGTTTACAGTGAGTCCTAATGAACTTTACCTTCTAGGTGCAGCACAGTTTCAATATGAGAGACCTCCTTACCTCTTTTTCATAGAACAAAGAAAAACATGGTGGTAATGAAGTCATCCTCTAACTGTAAATTAGAGCTGACTGTTATAGAAGTAATCTCTTATAAAACTGGTAAAACTGCTTTTTTTAATTGACTAATATACATAGGAACTGTAAAAAGGATTATTGTCTCTTCAGAACCAAATATAATACTAAAGTCTCTTTAAATGGTGCATATAAGCAAAGTATATTAATACAGGAGAGCACTGATAGCAGCAATGGATTATTCTGCCAAGGAGATGTTAGCCAGGGGACCCAAACCCCCAAAAGGTAAAGGCTTTTTGCCTGTAAACTGGGATATCTGCAAGAAGAGAGGCAGTAAGGCCCGCCCTGCTGTCAATGACCTGATATAAGCATGGGAGGATTGTATCGAGATTGCACTTACAAGTGTACAGTTGGTCTCTGAAATACCAGAGAGTGTTACCAAAGTCCACTGAAACAATAAAGCAAATGTTGGTCTCCTTGAGTCAAGCAAGACTCCTCCACCAACGTCAGCTACAGCTCACCTGCTTGGAGATACTGTGCAGCAGTGGCAGCCATATGTCTGTATATCCCAAATTTATTTGATTATTAGCTCTCTCCTTGGAGGAATAACTCATGGATGTTGCCACAAGCTTATACCCCCTAGTGATTAGGAGATTTATATGGCACAGTAAGGCCTTGTCATCTTTCTCAGGGAAAAATAAAAGTAATCCAGGGATTAACACATCATCCAAACATCTGTGTATATACCAAAGTAACCTACCATAGTAAATAGCAATGTTTAAATACCTATATATCTAATCACTTGTGCTTCATTAGTAAGATTGAAAACTTATCCCTGGGCAAACAGTCAGCCCATGAAAGGAAACAGCCAGAACTAATCAGAGTCCAAAATGACATCTCCAGACAAAGTAGACTGTTGTGCTTCTTGTCCACCTGTGCCCCATCTCTAAGCATAAGGAACAATCTGCGGAAGAGGGGGGAGTGGTTGAATGTAGGGGCTGCGATTGGGGTGAACAGTAAAAGTACAACAATATAATCTGAATACTTATTTGATCAACTTGATTGAACATTCACGCCCCTCCAGCTGGATGGTGGGAGCCTTGGACTGTGTGGGCTGGGGCACAACTGCTTGCAAATTGGTTTTATATGAAGGAAGCTTGTGCTAAAAATAAAAAAAGGAGATAGATACTGACATTTTAACTAACTGGGAATATAAAATGCTAGTTGTTTTATTTATAGTTTATATTGGGTTGGTCTCTATATTTTTCTGAATTATACAACATCACAGTGTAACACTTTCTTTTACTTGTAGGACAATTTAAAGGAACTAAGCTTAAATTTTACTTTCCAAATAAGTAGAAGTCATAGTCCAGTCATATAGCTTTAAAGAGCAAAGTGTTTATTGGGTAAAATTTATTTAGCAGGTACTCAACTCTACCCAAACTTTATCCACAAAGTATAGGATATTTTAAGGGTTAGTGAATTGTTTAGATTAGTTAAATTTAGGTGTACATTTTGGTGAAAATGGTAATACAATTGAATTAATTGGGAATATAAAATATTAATTGTTTTATTTATAATTTGTATTAGGTTAAGGTACACAAATGGCCTCTATATTTTTCTGAATTATACAACATCACATAACACTTTCTTTTACTCGTAGGACAATTTAAAAGAACTAAGCTTAAATTTCCTTCCCAAGTAAGTAGCATGCAGTCAATGAGAAACAATTTGGATTTAATGAAAGCTTATTCCTTGACTCCTGTTTATGGGTATGTGTAATACAACTTAGGCATCTACAGGTCAAAACATAAAAACCTAAAAAAGAGGGAGGTAGGAGGTGGGGTAGTATCCTTTCTGGGATACAAATGGAAAACTCTGTGTTCCAATCCTATTGATAAATTTTCAATTTGTCTGATCTTGAAACTAACAATGGGAGGAGAATTTTATGTTCCCACAGGTAAAAATCACCAATCTAAATGCCTGAAAAACATACAACTTATGGCTATGCAGGATGGACTGGGAAATGTCAGCAGAGAGGTTGACCCATCTGAACATTAAAGAGGAACCTCAGACTGCCTGAGTCACAGACACTGAGCATATCTCTGAATACTATTGGGGCTGTTTATAATGGGCCCTAATGAAGTTTACCTTCCAGATGCTGAGAAACCTTCCTACCTCTCCCCTTTATAGGAAAAAGGAAAACATGATGGTAATGAAACCACTCCCTAACTGTAAATTAGAGCCAATTGTTACAGTGGTAATTTCCTATAAAACAGGTATAACTACCGTTTATTTTCTTCTTTTTTTATTTTTTATTTTTAAGGGATTCTACAATATAATGACACAGTTGTTTGCAGATAACATTGATTTACTCAGTATGTCATACAATTAGGTAATTGGTGCATTTTGCAAGTATCTATGTCCAAATTTTGAACAACTCAAGGTTCCCATAGTCCAGTTGGAGAAGCTTGTATGCACAGGCATGTTGAACAGTTAGGAGTCCAGACTATATTCCTGTAGTCTCATGATTCACCCCTATCTCTCTGCAGCCCTTACAATCTACCACGCCTCCTCTTCCGCAGTTTGTTCCCTGGGCTTTGGGAAAGGGGCACAAGTGGGTGAGAAGAAAACAGTCTAATTTCTTTGGAGTTGTCATTTTGGACTC